>VRMD01001367.1:0-17352 GCA_009872375.1 Sminthurides bifidus
CCTACTGCAGCCGCACACACCCTGTGGTGTTCACTCAACCACTTTTTTCTTCCGTTCAAGTCCCGAGCAACTTTTTTATTCTATGCTCTCATTATCGTCTGCATCGTACACACGGTAAACCACCCCAAGCCTTTTGTTCTAATTCCTTCATCATAATTTCTTGCGAGCTGCCGCAGGTAAGGTGACATAGAACAGATTTTCATATTCTTTTCAAAGAAGTAGGTCTTATCATTAAGCTTAATGCCGTTCACGGTATGTTTCTTGGTCATTTGCTTCCACGGCTCTCTGCACCTGAGCTTTTACTCGCATTCGGCCCATGAATCAAAAGCAATCGTGCAGTTACGGCCCTAACTTATTTCGCTCAAAGGGCACCTTTCCTTCTGTCTCTCATGAAAAACTGCAGCTCTCAATCAGAAGCGAAAACAGATAATTAGCCATTTGCACATCCTTTTACCGATATTTCACGCGCTGTCGATTACAGCCTGTTCTGCTCAAGTGCAAACCGTCATACTGCAATTCACAGCATCTTCATGCATTCACAAGCATGGAAACATTAGTTAGCACTCACCTGAAGAAGGAGGTGGCGTAGTTGAAGACTTGGTTGCGTCCGGCAGCGCGTTCGATTTCACAAGCGGCACGTTGGCGACATCCAGGGCCGGAGATTTGCATGATGGCGAAGGTGGTATCGACGTAGTCAATGCTGTTGAGGACACGGGAGAGGAGTCCGTTATCCTTGAAGGTTTCGTAGTAGGGAGAGCTGCTGGAACGACCCCATCCTTCGTCGTGTCCTCCGGAGAGAAGAGGAGAGAGCAACAAGTAGACAAGACCTCCGAAAGCGGCCAAGACCAAAAGATTAAGGACCAAGGCGACTATATCAGCTAGAGCAGGAGTTTCTGATCCATGTGAACCATGTGGAGATTGATGTTGTGATTCGGGCGAATAAAGAGAAAATAATTCTGGTACTGTTATTTCCTTGTCAAACAAGCACAAGTGATATAGCAATTAGCCAAATTAAGCATGCCTTCCTTACCATTTCCCCATCCGCCAGAAACGCCACCACTAGAAGAACCGCCCCAGCCCCAGCCGTTGCCTCCGTGTTGTACATCCAGAACTTGTGGGTGTTGATCATGAACTCCGATTCCGAATCCACCTCGGGCTGTCTCAGCCGTCTTAACCTTAGTGGCAGCTGAAGCAGCCGCTACACAGAGGGCAGTAACAAACAAGATTCTGTTCATCTGCAAAAAGGAAATATAAACACTTTTTGTAGCTTTTCACAGAGTTATGGATGCATTTTTCACACACGGTCGCATTTCCGGAACCTTAAACCCATTTTCGTCATTCACAAACTCGGAATCGACACTCCTTTTAGCGCCTTCCTATCGGAAATGCTTTACAACCTTTTAATGCATTCATCTCTCATTGCCTAATCAAAAGCACTTGAGGGTTTCATTCCGTGAAAATTTTCATGCTATCAAGACGTAAATCAACGTTCACGCCTCAGTCAAAAGACATTGCTTCCATTTTCCGGTGCAAAAATCCTGACCCACATTGTTTTCCCGCAATTCCTCCCCAAGCATTTTATCCTTCTTCCTCAAATTGTTTTCCAAATGTCTCATTCTTACCGTCGTCGCATTCAGCAAGTGCATTTTCCTAAATGACTGAGATAACCTCTGGCGGAGACCGAGCTCCTTCTTCCTTATGAGCAACGTAACCGATGTAAGTGCCCGCACTGTAAAAGTAATATTCTCCACCCACGACCTTTCGCACGCAAAAGCGCCATCATCTCACTCTGCTGTTTCCTATTTCTCTCCTTCCTATCTTAGCCAGTTAACACATCGTCTTCATTTATCTGATGATGTGTGTGGCTTATCGCAGCAGATGTAAGTCAAACAATTCGTACTTGTCGCAAAATTTGCGTCGGACATAAATTTCAAAATGCGTGACACGATAAGCTAGTCTGAGACTGCGTGAGAATATAATAAGTCCAAACATCGTGCCTACTCAGACCCTTTTTTATTCAACTTTAAAGCGTCACCTGAGGATTCCCACCTAGCTGTTGAAAGGTTCCCTTATCGGTCGAGTTTCCCTTAAAAAAGTGTCAAAAAGGAAAACCTTGTGTAAGGAAACCAGAGCCTCGGATGGCCAAGCCCGTCGAGAGAATGAGGCTTGATTACATCAAGTCAAGGAAGAGCAACAACAAAAGACAACATGAGCTGCTACCCTCCGTGTATGTAGTCACGACAAGGGCAAGTTCAAGAAACCTGTAGGACGGACAGCGGTAATGATTGCAAAGCTTTGGTTACCTGATTACTCGTGTATCAGATTTCGTTCCTCGACCATCACTCCGTGGACTGCATCAACATTACGATGAAAATATGCATACAAAGTACGCGAAGCGTCAATCAAATCTGTGCCCAGATTCATGCAGTCCTACTTACAGTCCCAAAAATTCTAGTTATCCATCAACTGAGAGTCCTAAGGAAGAGCAGATCGTGTGTTGAACCATCCCACCTTGCTGAACTTGTTCACCCCCTCGAAATGCCTTTGAGTATCAATCTTTCTCCTCCCTTTCCCCAGTCATAGATAGCCGGTCAGTCAGTTAGTCAAGTCGTTCGCCAACAACAACGACAAGGTTAACTAAAGTCAAAAAACTGCAACAACCAAATACTTCACCGCCTATCGCCTTTCATTCGGGTCGGCCAAATAAATGGGGCATGAGGTTGGTCGGACTGTCCGCCGGTTCGTTGCCTTTCCTTCACACATGCATTTACATGGAAAACAACAACTGGTCAAACAGGAAGCTCAACTTCATCTAACCCTGTCAAGAATGCATCGCCAACTTAACGTTTTATTCTTTTCCTACATTGCAAATTTATTATTTCCTTTGGAAAGTACTTAACCTTCAGCCAAATCATTCCACATCTTCTTCCCCGTCTTTCTCAGAGGCCTTACCTACTAGTTTTACAGCTCCATCTGAAGCCCTGTCATGCTCCCTTCTCTCCCTGTGGAGCAAGCATATTCCTCAAGTCACCTTTCTCTTCACTGACCCGGCTACCCCACCGCTATCATGAATCATACAAACCATTCATTACTTGCTTCCTCACATGCCATTTGATACTTTAACTCTACACGAGACTTCTACATCGCCGACCCTAACGACAATCCTCAGGATGATGCTTTACACGGCTTACCCACGTTCCAGCAGTGGCAGAAAGATGATGGTCCAACGACTATAGAAGCATTCCTGCATTCTTCTGACCGCAAACACGCTTCCCCTACCTACCGTATGCTTTCGCCAATGCCAGCTGTTTTGAAATTGCATGGACGACGCGCCTCTTTCCTGGCCTTTCGACCACTACCACATATAGGAAGCAGTGTACGATGTTCCTGACGTGAATACGAGAAAAGTAAGTGAACAATTTAACCTAGAAGACCCATTTCAAAACTTGTTTGCAAGCCTTCGAAGGATGGTGAACCTGATTAATTTACATAGCTGACTAGAATCTCCGATGTGGCTCCTTGTTCTGAGGTCAACCCCTGCTACTATTAACGGTTCATGAGAAAAGAAACTTGACTCCTCGCCTGTCTTTGTACCAGCAATTAGCGCTAGTGTTACAAGCTACCCGAAATCGCACAAGTAACGTAACTGAGCAAAGAAAGATGAGACTGGGGCAACCTGGTGGGCTGATGCAAATGAAAAAACCTGGTGTGCTACCCTATTCATTGCTCAAGGAACACCTGATGAGCGCTGCCTGAGATGAAGATGATGTTTATTTTCGTCCTCTCCACCTTCATGGCTGTCATTGGTTACAAGATGCTGCAACAGGAATCACCATGTGATGGATTGATTGTCTCCTCACGACTCTCCTCCTCTTCTCATCCGTCAACAAATCAACCATCTATTTTTACACCTACAAAGACTATTAAAAGAGCAGTTTCGCCAGTCTACATTGAGTTACGTTCTCGACTGACTTGTGTGCCTACTCAAGTCGATTCGCTTCCTCTTCAAAAACAAGATTGTCACCTGCAGAGATAGTCTCTTGTCAACTAATTTTATGCATCATCCAGCGGCTCGGTAGCACTCTAGCGATGGGGATGCACTACGAGCTCATGACAGCCAAGTTAGAATTGAATAGGATGGACTGAGGCACAAAACCATCCCCGATTTTGAAAATGAGTTGAAAATAACGCAGCCAAATTTTGAAACTGCTTTGAATTCGGAAGTTATAAAATGATTTTGAGAAGAGAACGCTTCAAAAATCGTTGCACTAACGTTACAAAGAATCTAGAAACAATTTTGACAGCACTGGAGAATTAGATGATCGCGTCAGCGAAGCTACAGCAAGGAGTGTCGAAATGAGATTGTGATAACAGGAAAGTAAGTTACGAAAATCCAGTATGGCGAATTTCCAACGGGTTTAAGGTATCCGGCACGTGTCCAAAACAAGGCAACAGGTCGCTCCAGATTCGTGCACACAGGAGATTTTCACAGCAAAATTTGCCAGTGTCCACAAGAATACACCAGAGAACTAGATCACACGTGATTTACCTTGAAAATGTGTTTAGTTTGTAGACCTTGGTCGGTGCGAGAAGACTATGAGAAACGGAGGTTTGACTTGTGTCCAAGTGTCTTCCTAAACGCCAAGAAGTTAGCAGAAAACTGAATGAATGAACAGGTGCTTCAACAGCTTTTATACGAGCCAAGCCGAAGAATCTGCGAAGCATCCTACCTCCTACAGCTGACCTGTGGCCTCCCAGTACTCCCATGCGGCAACTAGTATGTAGCATCCTGCAACAAAGTTTTCTACCACCACAAACTTTCCTATTGCCACAGCGTTAGCGTTTTCCCCATGCAAATTGCATCCCTGCCACTTACCACACAACTGCCCTTGAACCCTACACTATGCCGCTGCCAGCGTCTTCAGGTAGGCCTGGTATCTAGGATACGCTGCCGCAACGCACCCATCTAACTAAACCAGTCAGTTTGGGCCTTGCACACATACATGCCGGTAGGTTGGTGAGGGACGTGCATAGCGTGACTCTTACACTAAAACTTGGAAACTTCGGCCACACCATCATCGCAAGTTACATATCTTGAAGTCACATGTAGGGTTTTGGTGCGTCGTAGCGCATTTCCGTAATCTTCTGCCACTCTCCCATCAGAAATCAAATTATACTCACATATACGGAAACAATACTCCCCCTCACCAGCTTCCACACCTCGGTTGAGTTGAGAGATGCGTACTCGATGTCGTATGTTTACATAAATTAGTTGCAAGAATCTCATTGTCATTTATTTCCCCCGCCCCCACCTCACCAACGATTTTCTCCAAGACGGCTTCCTGCCCTTCAGTAAACATTTCTTCTGTATCGTCGTCGTCGTCATCGAACATCATCTTGAATTCCATATCTCCTCTCGTCTGACTCTCTCTTTGGCGGAATTCGAACTTGAACCCGTGTGCTTCTTCAAGTCATCTACATCTCGTTCCTGCAACCCTTGAACGAAGACCTGTTCCTTGCCTCCAGGTTAAAGGATGGCAGCAACTTTTTGCACTTTCCACCCAAAACTCGTATCACCTCGAAACCTTCTTTGCCGTCCCTCCGTTTTGGCATGCAACTTTTGCCAGAGACAGAGACCTCAAATCCTAGTTTTCCATCGTATTCTCACGTCGCATTCCCATCTTACATCCTCCTCTCTCATCTTCATCGTATAAATAATGCAGAATCATATCAGCTACCGGAACCGTAGGAAAGTGCAATTTCTCTCCCCACTCTTTCCTCATCCCTGCCCCTTCATCCCATCGTTTGTAGAATGTGTGCGGAGGAAAATGTCCATTGTTCATGCACTCAAGTCTCACACAATTACAAGATTTCCTGGCCCCAGAAAAGTAAAAGCTAGGCTTAAAAGCAAACAATCCTGAACGCGGCTCGGATGCAAAAAATAAATACATCACTCCCTCTGCGCCGTCTTTCGTGCTCTGAACTTTTACACTAATTTTGCAAAAGTAAATAGCTAAACGACCATTTCCACCGTCCATTTATCTCCTGTTTCTTTTATTCCGTACTACAAACGAGCTGTAAATTGACACTTGTACCACCTACAATGGGCATGAAAACGCCTCCGTGAAATGAATTTGCAAGCGGATGAAAACTTTTGTCTTGTCAGACTGTTGGCTATTTTCATATTAGACGTGTCATAATTTCTTGAAAATCGAAAATAAATACTAGTCTTGTCTTTCCCGAGTCCAGGTGACAGCTATGACAAAAGCGAATTTTTACCCCTATTCCGGTAGTTCAGTGCTGCATTCTCAGTTAGCAGTGGGAGCAAAAGTACCGTCTCACGACCACGTTATCATGGTATAGATGGTACAATATTTTGCCACATCGTTAGATCATGTTGACGGCCCGTAGAGTTTCCACAGGACCGATTTTCAATCAAGCCTTCTTGTTGCTTTCACTTTATCAAGATGTAAATCTTGTATTGACACATGTAATTTGAAGCAGAGCAAGCATAAAAGCCAAGACGGATTTACCAAATTCAAAACGAGTACAAGATAAGATGCGCCTCTTCCTCTCGATCTTGGCGCAGAAATGTGTTGGTGCTGGCTGAGAGGCTCGGAAGAAATGAGAGAATCAGGATGTACATTGCTTGCGTTTTTGTCGGCTCGTAACGCAATGTCAAGTTCACAAGTAGCACTTGCCTTGGGTCATAGCAGCAGATATTGGTTACACATGTTGTATATTATCATTTATTTTCTTTCATCAGGAAGAGCAAGTTTTCCAATCTTTTTATCGACAAGTTAGACCGCTTTCTAGATGTTGGCATCGTTGATTATCTCTTCTGCGCCTCCTTCAAATTTCACTTAAACAATACTACTCTTCTGACCACACCAATCCCCTCAGTCCTACATACGTTATTGACCCTCTTACAGCGATTTTTTCTCGATCCTACAACTGAAATCGAAATTTTTCCTACTTCACCTAAATACGAAGTCTCCCAAGTAAACCCACTTCTTGTAATTTGCCAGACCAGACCAAATCATTATTGGTGTGCCAAATACTTGATATTTTTCTAAATCCACTCGCAGCTGCAGGTGCACGCGGATGAGTTGAGCATGCTACCTGCTCGATCTACAAATCTTCAGATACGTCTTGTCTTTACTCTACTTGATTCACTCTGTTTTTCAGCTCTCTTCTTCAATTCTTTCAACTCCTACCTGTATATCTTCAAGTACCTTCGCACATACTGAACAAGAGTCAAGCCTCACGTAGTTTATTGCCATGTGTAGCGTTCATCTTCTTACATCTTCACAGCACTTATCAACAGGCTTTGAAAAGGGTATCAAAAACCTACTTTTCCTATCTCAAATTGACGAGCTTCGATCGACGAAAGTCTCTGCCGAGAAATTTCGTCTTATTTCAGCTAATTTAGCATTTAAATCTCTAAATGAAACAACCGCACACTCTGTTTTCAAACTCGGCGATAAAACCATGGCAATTTAATTGAATCTCGTTGCTTGGCGCTCCATATGACCATTAAACTGCTTTAAAATCCCATGTTGCAAGACGCGGTCAGCAGCTCTGTCAATCTCGCCGAGAGAAAGAGCAAAAGTAAGTAAACTAATAAGTTAATAACTTTTCATCGCTGTCACTTCTTGTGCTCAATCTAGACCATGTGAGTATAGCATCGGATTTAACATCTTTCGCTTTTCTTCCGGCCGAGTATAGTGAGTGAAAATGAAATTTTTTTCCCATCCGGTAATTCAAAGCCTTATCAGCTTCTCAAGGCTGGTAAAATGGAAACAAGCCTCCACAAAGTCGACTTTGACCTACTTGCAAACATAAGTGTGATGCTTCATTTCCGTGAAAAAAACTTGGAAGAAGTGATCAATCAGTTCAGATCAACCTTGATCATGTGACTAATTAAATCTTACAACCCCGAGTCCTGCTAGTATCTGACTTTCTCAGCGTCCGTGTTAGTACAATGTCCTCTTAAATCATTGCACATGTCCGCTCGGAAAATCCTCCTTGTTTTCACGTGCCACAATTAGCAGCTTCCGTTAAGGAAACCCTCGTAGCAGCTATGCAATGAATCCTTTAATTAAGCTCCTTCGCGAAACGCTCATAAAAGTCTTTAACCACTCGCTAATACACCCGTTCCCCTTCCACACCGTTATATTGCCTTCTCATAAAAAAGTTAAGATTCAAACTTTCACGCATTATTTCCTTCAATGAGTACTACTTGTGTGATTAATCCCGAAAAACGGATCATTCGATATGGTGTTAGACATTCAAACATTATATACGCCTCTTACGCCCCAGCAAGACTATTTTTTCTACTTACACGCTTTGAAACCCAGCTCCATTGATAAATTAGTATGTGGAACCAAACATACTCAAAAATTATAAGGATGATGGATGCAATTCAAAGGGATACATTGAGCGGATCTGATTATAGTTTGCAGATTCCTTGGAATTGTCGTAATGCACGCACAAATACGTTGCTACACCGTGCCAAACGGCAGCTCCCTGCTGTGCTGACTGTTCAGCGCTGGCCTAATTTTTCAATTAGCGAAGAGGGCGAATATCCATTACAGGGTAAGCGTCAAAAAGTTATGCATCATTTTGAGCGTCAGGATTGCTCATCCACTGATATGATGAATGACGATGCTCCAGGGAAGCAAACTGCCCCGGTGTTTCGCGCCATGTAGCTGCCAAGACAGATTCGCATATTATACATGTAGTATAAAGGAAGAAGGATCTTTCACTTGCGATGCACGAGTAGACAAAGTTTATTTGCTTCCTTATCTGTTCAGCAAAGATTGGAATGAGAAAGGCGAGACTGTGTGGAGATTCTCTGCCTTTTACCATTCAGTGGGACTGAGCAAGCAAGGTGAAAAAAAGAGTGATTTTTAGCGTTTAGAAGGTGATGAGCGAACTTGACGCACAGTGATTGATTTACACGTGTTTATTGCATGGGAAAATATTTAACATTGTCCTAAACCTGTAGGGTAAGAGCTCCTGTCGTGATTTTCTATCAGCCCTGTTTCTGTGTCACTAGGGACCTGCTTTCGACATGTTCCTTTTCCTTGGTCTCGTCTCGAGTACGCAAAAGCTTATAATTAGGCAGGTTTTACTCCAAGTAGCTAATTCAGTTCTGCTCCTTAAGCAGATAGGAGTATGTAGTAACGTGGAGGAGGGAAACACAGTTTGAATTTTCACTCCCAATTCCATCTGTCAGAGATAATTTGAGCAAACCTAGGTCATTTCATGTGTTGTCGCAAATCCTTTTAATTTCTTGTTAGCCAAGTGTCATCTCACCACAAGCATTTCAGTTTCAGCCCGTAGGTTTCACGTCAGCAAAAGCCGTGTTTAACTCTTTTTAGAGCCAACCCAGCGTGTCCTTTCATTTCTTTTCCTCTGACATCCAAAAACAAACGTAGACTCATTATGCTAGGATTTTTTACCAAAAAGCGTGAAACTGTTTCTCTGTTGTGCTCACGTGTCACTACATTTTGAATGATTTTTTATCTGCTGTCACATCAAAGTGTGCTGTGTCTCGTAGCTTTGGGACCACAGTAGCACCCCTGTGCATACCACCTGCTTTCTTTTCTAGTCCCTTAATTGCAGTTCATCCATCTTCTGAGCTTCACGTTACCGTATGAGCACGTGAAAGTTAATCTCGCCAACTGTAAAGGTTAAGCTAACAAGCTAAATGCTTAAACAGTTGCAGTAACCACGAACCCTAAGTGCCCTGAGTCGAGGGTGGATGCGACAGACGTGAGCACATGTACTAGCACACCAATCTTTAGTTCAGCAAATACAAATGTCATGCCATCCTATAACATTTCTAGACGAGCGATGCACACTTGCGATATTAAAAGGAGATTCCATGGCTGTGCAGCCTGTAATTTCTGATTTCATTACAGCGTCTCGAACGTGATCTGAAAAATAAGCCGTGTTTTCTCCCAGCCTTCATCCCATTTACACTGGACGTGGTAAACACAACCGCCCTATAGTTTTTATATCATTTCTTCTCTCAATGCTGACCAAGGAAATCGACCCAACAAGTTGCCACGGAACGGAGTGCAGGTCTAGAAATTGCAGGTTGCCAAATGTAAGCGATTCAAATGAGCCATTGGCCCAGCAGAAGTCGTTCACATTTTCGTCTATTCTTCCCTTGTGCGACTTTCTAACGCCGACTGCTTCCTTCTGCTCAAACTCTGCATGCGAAAAATTAGCCGGTCAATTGAGTTAATTCTAATGTCGTACATGAATCAAAAGGCAACTTTGCGCACAACATGACTTTTCAGCGACGCCGATCCTTCCCTTTGATCTCTGCGTCGACGGTGGGTCACAGTATGGTTCTTGTACGTTTTACTGGTTTGTGGAAGGAAATGCATTCGTAATCAGGGGAAACGCGTTAAAGAATTGTGAAGCAGGTGAAACATGTGCCCTTTTCCGGGCAACCCATTTAAGATTGACTTAAGCTTGAGCAGCTGTTGGTCCAGCTGGAAATCTAGTGCATCGCACAGGGGATGATGTGGGAACAGGAACTCATTGTTCCTCATGCTGCTCAAAAACCACTCGCGAAGTGAGAGGCCGGTTGATCAGCTCATGACTTTGGCAGAAGTACGCCTAATTCGCAAAAAATCCACAGCTGAGTGAAGCATTTTTGAAAAGGATGGCTTTCAGTCCTTGAAACCCTTGTCAAGCAATACGAAGATAAGGCAGCAATAAGTCAGGTGTGCTCGTCATCACCCTCTCGCGGTTAGAACAATTCCTATCTGTAAGTAAGTAGGTAGCCGCATACCTTAATCAAAGAAAAATTACTGAGAGTGTACAAAGTGTGTACTTCCTGTTTCTTGTTTCATTCCTTGCCTCAGTCGGCCTGGTCTTAGGAGTCCTCACGTATCAGTCATTGGACACCTCCATCTGGTTTTACACAGTATTACGCCTGATGAGACCATAAGCTTTCTGCCTCTGTTGCCATTCAATCCCACTAGCTTTGCAAACAGAACAATTATCTTGTCGAGAGAAAACGTCTCAAAACAATGCGATGAGCAAGAAACTCCCTTGAGCATTAGAACCTCTTGAATGTCTCTTATTTTTGCAAATTTTAGCAAATTGCAACACGCCATTCAATAGGGAAGCCTTCAGCAGTCTTTCTAATAAAAGAAAATGAGAGCCACTGTAACGTAAGTCCATGTCATTCAAGAATGTGTGAGACTTGCTCATTAGATCGTCAATCTGTTTTACTACTGCGAACAGGCAGCTGGGAAAGAGGCGACAGAATTTTGGTCATTTCAGCATTAACTCGAAGCATTACAAAAACACTTGTTTCTAATCTAAGTTCAATTCCTAAAAGTTGACTCAACATCCTTAAGCAAGTGGATGGAGGTGGAGGTATGGAAGAATTTGCAATACATTGGTCTAAACAGCCCGCAATCCCGTTTCTCAAACTGCCTCAGCGTCCTCGGTGAACGACAGCGTAAATGTCATGACATCGAAAGATTTTCTCAGCATGAAGTCATGGAAGCTGATAGTCTTGAGAGTCTCTCTATGTGAGATCTTGGCCTATCTTTGCTGACATGTCTCGAGTTTCCACCTTGTCCTGATCGAAGACTGATAAGGAGAAGGCGTTTAGGTTACGGCACTGAGTGAGAAAACGTTTAACTATTTCATTAAGCAAAGTCATCCAAACTCATCCACAAACACCAATAAGTTGGTTCTTTGAAAGGAATGGCGAACCGCAGTCGGGGTTGCGTACGTACGGAGGAACGTGTGTACCGCAGCAGGATGGTCACAAACCATGCTTAGGCAAACTTGACTTGTTCAGTAATTAAGCATCAACTGGTTCCGAAGCCGAAGAGCATGCAGGAGGAGCAAGCCGTGGAGTACCCACAGGTGAAAATGAGGTGACGAGGTCAATCCACTGACCCGGAATCTAGCCCTGTCTCACAGCTAATTCAACAAGATTTCTCCTTTAAAGCAGTTGCGAAGGTTCAGTAAAGCTTCAACTCCGGCTTCCTATTCTTTTCCCTGACGGTCATCATGCTCATCCCAGCCGGCAGCACACAATTGACAAAAACGTTTTCATTCCTTTCCGTGCCTCGATCCTTTCAATCCTCTCCTGTAAGCACTATTGACCCATGTCGGTTACACTGCACACTAATTCATCCCTCGTCGTCATCTAATCATCGTCCGCAACAGCTATTTGTCAAACCTGGGAAAATATTTCCCCATGAATCGTAATTGACCAAAATCAAGATCACCTATGTTATCTATACAGTTGGTAACGGGAAAATTCACTACGTGTTTCTTTTGCAGATTTCCCTCTGCCTCAAATTCTCTCCTTGAATAATATTCAAATGCGTTATTAACATTCCATCGCTGTCTCATTTGTCAAGCATGCGTAGAATTACCGCTTGGAATTTATCTCCATTTAACGGGTTTTCATTGAACTTTATTGATCGTTTTCCTCTTTTGTTTCAAGTTCTAAAAACTGACAATTGGTTTGTTAATGGCTCGATTGTTGTGAGATCGAGAGAAAAACGATAACAAGCTGAGCAACAACTTCTTGGGGACTTGCTTGCTTATAGTTTTTGCTTGCATTTCGTGTAGATCTGTCGTTAACTCACAAGGCATGACCCGTAAGCATTTACCTCTCAGATACTGCATCTAAAATGTTGGGCACATTAGAATCACTCAATTAGACTAGGCTTTCAACTTCAACTAACACTAACATGTATTTAACGCCAGCTCCCACAGCAAATCACAGTAAAAGCAGATCAGACTGTAGAATTTCTCGCCGTGACGGCATTAAAGAATTGTTCATTAATGACAACATGTACGAGAAGCGACATAACTTAAAGCTTGAATACAAACTTGACGCGAAGACATTTTCGCACCCAAAATCCGGGGTCAATGCGATCCTCGCACAATCCTTTGAACAGAGCGACACGGCGAAGAGGGTTATGGGAGAGCAGCGTAATTTTCAGTTTTAGTTTCATCATCATCATTACAGCAGTTGCGAACATGTAGAGCGAAAAATGAAATTGAAAGAGAAACTTTCAACAAGTATGCATTATGTGTGTGCTCTTCATTTGTGCAAAATCTTAACTGGTCAAGTATACGATGAGAAATGAGACTACTTGTGCGATGAGCACTAAAGATGAGATTCCCTCTTCGCCCTGCTGATATCTACAAACTGATTTTAAATTGAGGTATCGTTTACCTGACGTTTAAACCCTATGCCTAATTTTGACAGTAATCAGTTTCAGCAAAGAGAGCTTTATATTATATAGCTCATCATCTCTTTGGTTTTAGTTTTAGCAAAGAGCGCGAGCAAAGTTTCACCACCAAATTACGGTTAGAAGCGTATCTGAATTTTATGAATGACCCTCCTCTTCTGGTTCAAGTTCAAGTCTTGAAATCCAACGAAGCGGAAATTCAATATCTTTTTTCGTAGGACTTTCCATACTTTAGTTTCTCATCTGCTTGCAATAAATGTTCGCAGAATGAGTGACTAACACAAGGTAAGAAGTGCAGGTGTAGTAAAAGCCTTTCTCTCAAGGTTTATTCGGTAATTCTTTCAACCAAGGAGTCTAACACGAGACTTGCAAAATGCGTTGGGTAGTATACGTTGTAAAGTAAATTAATGACGACAATTCGTGAACATCTTCCGATTCTTATACCCATGTTGCTCTCACAGACGAATCGCAATAAACAAATGCGTTTCCTATAGCGGTATATTTATACACACAACAACAGCAAGACCGGGACCGGAGTAAACTGCTCCATAAAAATCATTTTTACAGCCGTCTAAGCGCTCGCATTGACTTGCTAGATTTTCACCACCTCTCAAAACGTTACAACGTGTGGCATTTCTTTCACTTCTTCGGCGAAACCAAAGTGTGAATGATAGCGGTTGGTATTTAGGTTAGAGTGGCAGTAAAATTTGGAAACCGTAGCAACATTATATTTTGAGCACCTTCAGCATGCAAATTCATTCTTGATATCTTTGAATAAAGCAAAAGCTGTTACAAAATCTGTAATCGTAATGGCCATTTCAGTTGAATCAGGGTAGTCTCGTGCAACGGGTTGGCAGTACGCTTTTATCGCTCTTCTTTCAGACGGGATAATAAAACTACCGTAACAGACTTTTTGAGCATCCCTAGGCCCTAGGATCATCAAGGATTTAGTAATGATTAAACTTTTTTTACACTTTTTACCTCCGCCTGATGTGATCGACGCGGTACAGACCTTTTCCCTATTCAATAATCTGTGTACAATGCAATGCGCTTCAGTCTTCCGTCGGTGTAAGCAAAACGAATTCTTCAGCATTGAGCCTATATTTCTCGAGAACAGCATACAAGGTTGGATAAAAGCTATACTTCTGCTATTATCTAGGGCTTCCATACAAAAAATGGTTCCTGTTTTACCGAGTTCCCAAAACAGTAATGTAGTTAATACATTAACCAAAGTTACTTTACAAGTGACCACTAGGTAAGTCTGGTGTTACCAGAATAAACTTGTCACAGGCTCTGAAGCTAATGTAACGTGCACTGCCTGGTTGCGACCACTTATGTCAAGTCAACTGCATTTCCTGTTTCGTTTCGTTTTAGGCAGTTTGTGTGTTGCCAGACATTGAATTATGCCGGCTACTTTGCACATATAGCAAGTAGCCTAAATCTTACAACACGTGTTTTACAACTGCTACTTTGCCGTTATAGTTAAAGTTGCACCTGTTTGCGAATTAAGGTTCACGACTACAGAATTAGAACCGACCTAGTGTTACAGGTGCTGCAACGTAACGAGAATATTATCTTGGTCGAGGTTTTTTTGGATTGTAATGCAGTCAGTCGAGATTAAGGACTTGTGCTGTTGTTCTCCTGATTTAGCTCAATGCATAGCAGTCATGAGTGACATTGACTCCTGGTCAATTCTCACATGGAGCAGCACATTCATTTATTCACGCAACTGGTCCAATTACGCATTAAGGTCTACATGTTTGTTCTCAATTAAGAACCATCCTTGGTACGCTTTTCGACCATACTTGAGTATCATAACTACGACATATTGAAACAAACAAAGTCTGTAAAATTCTGGATACATACTTTCGATTTATTAGAAATCGCACTTGCTCAAGACACACTTGATAAAAAGACCAATTTATCAATGAGATATTTCATCCAAACATACTTAAATTAAAAGCAAAGTATTAATTACTTTCTTGTCCTTCATCTGGTTCGTCTGAAAGCTTTCTTTTCACACCGATAGTTACACCCCCTTCAGCACCACCTCGTATCCCTGGCACACCCAGTGAGGAAGTCGGTGTGTTTGATGCCGTAGCAGTAAATTGAATCACCGGCTGAGTACCGGTCCCACCAGATTCTACGAAACCATTGAATCAAACCCTTCTAGACACTGCTTACTGCATATGGAAATAAATGAATTTCAGGATTTGCAGCACGGTATTGCCAATAATTAGGTTAAAATTACCGGTTGTTCCCAAAACGTTAAAATTAGAAGACATAGAAGCTGTTGAGCTTGATGCACTCGGCCTGGGTGGCAAATTGCTTGGCGTTTTAAACACAGCAGCAGAAGATGGCTTTGTAGTGCTGGGTGACTGTGAAGATGAGCTAGCGATTGCGCGTTTGTAGAACTGTAATCTGTAATTTGGCTGTGTTAGACAAAAGCGATCTGGAGGCAGCCTTAGTCCAGAACATGCCCTCAGCAGCGGCAAGGGCATACTGTTCTTTTGTCGTGCTGTCTCCATGAGCATCTGTGCAGAACATACAAAACTTGTAAGACACGGTCAGCTACATTAAAAGGAACGTAAAATATAACAAATTACGCCAGTTCTTTAGCATGGCATGCTCATTTACCTCTCTCGGTGGTACAGTTGAGTAGGATCTGTCTGCTATCATCTTAATTGCAAACCTGATATCATCAGCATCAATGGCTTTCTTCTTGGCATAAGATGAGTACACTCGAGCTTCTTCAACAACGCTGGTGACGTATCCTGAAATAGAACAAAAGTAGCAATTCAGGGTTAATTCACATTCGTCTGATAGGATTGCTTAGATAGGAAACAAGGATCGAGTTGAATGTTGAATTTAACTACAAATTACAGCAAATTTTCGATCCCTAAACTTTAACATACTAAAAGTACTTACGGTACACGAATTCTAGCATTTGGTTAATAACTCTCGGTTCATGTGATGTCACTCCCATTTCTTTCAGGAGACCTTGAATTACCAACACATCTCTGGGCAGTTGTTTCGTCTGTTGTGACATTTTCCTCGAAATATTTTTTATACAATAAAAAATATCTTGGCAGAAAATTGCAACGCCACGACCCAATACTGACTATTTATGATGCAAATTATACTTTTAAACGCAGGTATTAGTTCTTTCAACTTTTCAACCATTAAAATAATTGTGAACTGTTGCTCATTTTCTGCACCAGTCACGAGTTAGAAAACACTGAACTCCTGGTTCCTAGATTACCGCTACAACACGGGCAACAAATAAAAGTTGATTTGTAAACTAATTAACTCAAACTAAAACCTCCCGTTGCAACGCAGCTAATTTTTTGACAATGTACAATTTGAAAATCCTATTTAGGAGAAAAACGGGAGATTAGCGGTTGAATTAAATCCATAATAGTGGATTCATATGTAAACAAAAATGTAGAAGTACATGAAGCTTTGAAGCGCTACTGATTTATCAGCAGTATGTATATGTACGGAACGTACATACTCAATGTTCATATGTGCTCCCCATCATTGTCTGCCGTGCAAAGAAATCTGAAAGATAATCATGCAACGACCATTGAGTTGACAATACTGTAAACGCGTTGTCGTATGGGTTGAGTTTTTCTCTATGGCGGCTTGCGAGAGACGCTGAAATGCCTCATACGGATGACGAAAACACTAATAAAACGTTAATTTTTCATAAAACTTCCAATTATGTTTTATTGCTTTTAAAATAATGCTGTGCTTCTTCCAATAAAGGCACAAGCAAGTTTATAGCTTAATTAATTTTGTTACTAAATATTGGTTTCTTGCGGACATCCAATAACAAAATCGTTAAATAATATTCCGTGTCATTAGCTTGTAGGGAGCATCACATAATATACTTTGAATATTTCTGACAAGTTAATTTTTTTCTGGCACCTTCAAAAGTCATTACATCAGCACTATACAAAATAAAATCTTAATGACTTAACTGTTGTGTGCGAAAAACCTATTGAAATTCTTTAGGTGCACTACCAATGCAGAAGAGCACAAAATAACATAACCGTCAATGACAGAATGATTCAATTCTTTATAATATAGACAAACA
>VRMD01001368.1:0-17352 GCA_009872375.1 Sminthurides bifidus
TACCAACTTAATGGATGAGATGTAGGATATAGGCCAAGGGACCCTTTTACTGGATGTCCTAGTTCGGACCTGTGCTCGACTTCATCTTTCATCATCTTCGTTGATCTGTGGTGATCTCTAGGTCTGGAGGATGCTAAAGATGAGATGAACTGGCTTTGCGGACGTATTGATTCCTCTAAATTTGTTGCTGTAAGTGGAGCTGATCAACTTCAGATTCAAAGGGTTATATAGATGATGCTATCACCAGATCTAAATCATGGATCGAGTGATGTCTACCGTGAATAAATGTGGATGTTTTTATACCGTTTTTTGTTCCAGCTACACAAGCATTGTAAGGTTTTAAATGTTTTGAGTGGTGGATTTAATATAAGTTTTCGTCTTGGGCTACAGGTTCTGAATATTATGCGGCTAAAGCTTCGGGGCAATGTGTACTTGGGTAGGCGGACGTTTTTCTAGTGAACAAAATTGCGTTGGTGAATGCAGAGGGTTGATCTGAACAAGGATGAACTTTTTTAGTTCTAGTTTTTGCGCACAGTTTTTTTCTGCTTCAGGAACAAGTTGGACATAGTAAGGCTTCTGTGTTCCAGTACTTTTTGTTGATTGTGAAGTAGCCACCATAATTTAGGAACCGAGTTCGTAAACACGACATGCAAGAAAATTTATGGCTTTCGAAATGTTACTGGAGTTTGGGGATGCTTTCGAGACAACGTTTTTCCGCCCTGGGACATGCGTCTTCCTCAGTATACATTGCATTGGAATTGCAGTACATAATAGTTGTTACAAACGACAAGGCAATCATGATGATCAGACGTGCCTTTTAGCTAGCTCTGCTTCAATTGTAGTAACCTCGCTAACGCTTTAGCAGTTTTGAGCATGGTACGTTGTTATTGATAGTATTGCAGCAAAGTTATTTGGTGGCTCAAGTATTAAATATGCAAATAACGATAGTTAGCGTTATACAATATGCGAAAACACGTTTTGATAAAATGAAGTAGCTCAGCAACACAAATTTTGGGTTTAATCCGAGATTTATTGAATTCAATCATGTTTGCAGGTTGACAAAAGGCAGAATCTTGTGTCCCTCCACCTAGTAACGTTACCGCGCTATCCTAATTACTACATCATACACTTCTGAATGCATTTCATACTATACATATCCAGTGCTAAGGCTGGACATCGGTGAGAAAAAACAGCAGCACTGTAGAACGCAAACGCTATAATTCAGTGGTTTTATTATTGCATATTTGTTAGATATTTTGATATTTACACTCACATCTTCAGTGCATAGAGCAATTAGGTCCTTGATGAACACGATTAACATCCTCTTTGTAATTCATGGCTCTTCTTCAAAATTTAGGTAATACCGACTCCAACGAGATTGAGGCCAGGGACGTAGATCTGAAAAGGCCTTAACTAGTGTTATAATAATGGATTTGCACTACTTTTAATGATGAAAATTTTATAAGGAAACTATGAACTTAAATGATACTTAAAATGTAGCTCGCTTGTATAAACATCTAATATACTACAAGTGGGTAGTGTCCATTTAGAAGGCAAAGTTCAACGAAAAAGTAACGTCGCTAATTTACTATATATATATCCTCGATTGCCATAACATGGACATTTTAACAATGAATGCATCTTCACGCAATAATTTTAGTACGACGGATGGCTCCTTCATTAGATGTTACACTAGATTCCTTTCGAATCGTTTTTTTAATACCGAAAATAGAATTTCGAATTGTTCTTGCAGATACAGGCTTTGAAGTCAACCACTGTTTAAAAATATTGGCCCATCGATTATTCCAGTACAATTAATAATGCAACAACTGATAACAACTCGGAGGCACGTAAATACGATGCAGTAAAATACTATTAATCTAGAAGGGTTCTTACACAGCGGAATCATCCATGAGTAGCATGTGATCTAACAGATTATCCAACAACTTAGTTTTTCTACATTAGCTTAGCAAGCAAATTAATTGCCCTTCGCATGTTTTGAGCATCATTTTAACCGCCTAGTGCATGACTCACTTATAATTCGCGGTACGAAGACTCGTTAATGACTATCTGTTATTGTTCACGCTAAAAACAATAACTAACTGAAGACAAGTGTATGTGATGCAGAAGTTTCCATTAAGATTTCAATTAATACGCGATAATAAGCAAAAGTCAAATGAAGCAATTCAAAAGTCTTAAATCTGATGCAATAAAAGAACAGTGTGCGAAGGAACAAGAAACAACATAGGTCAACATATTGTGCACAAACCAGATGTTTCTTTACCACACTGCTTAGGAGGATAGTTAACAAGCTTTCTACCTTTGAACCGTGGCTTCAGAGATTCAAGTCTTTTAGTCTCGTTTTCATCTACCTTCGGAGCTTCCTCTCCTGGACTATTTGCACCATTGTCGGAAGTGGGTGAAGAAGATTCTGCCGTTTCTCCAGCAGTTTTGACTAGCCCTTCCTCCAATGACTCACTGGTAGTATCCTTAGCAGGTTTAGGAGATCCACTTCCTTCAGGGACTGGAGAACCTTTAGGAGACTGCGAGCTAGTACCAAACGAATCCGGAAGACGAAACTGGAGTTTTGATGCCGACAGAATTTTCTTGGGCATGTAGACATCCATTGCTTAAAAAAAAGTTAAACAATCAGCAACGAAGTTAACATTGATTCAGCTATGTTACGACAGAATAAAGTCGCAGCTTACTTCCTCCAACTAATACGTTTCCTTCTAAAGCGGACAGGGCGTCCATGCGGGCAGTATTTTCACTTGGGTCCTCGTCATCTGCAGTCAGATCAATATCTTCTACTGGCTTCTTTGGTTCCCCATCATCATCGGCAGAAACAGTCTGAGCTCTGATGAGTTCATCTAAAGTCTGTGGCTCAGTTTCCGATGGCAGGTCTTCAGGATCTATGGGCTCCATTTTTATGACTGGGGTAGGATTATCAAACTTCATACTGGCATAAACGATTCGCTTTTCCATCGAATCTTCGTCAGGAGGCAGGATCATTGGCCTGTGATTTTGCAGTGCAATGTCGAAAATACCGGATGTTGGCCCCGAACCAAACAAGTCCAGTTCAAGCACATCACTTGTTTCTTCGTCCACGGCCACTGGTGTCTGAGGGCTACGCGATGATATCACATGGGAAGTAGAACTATAGCTATTTAAACTTAAACGGAGTTCATCCTCAGATGCCTTATCGACAGAAACGGATTTAGAAAGTTCACCCGTGTTTGCATGCAAATCGCTGGCAGCAATGTCAGTTTCGCGTACGGAACTTGATTGCTGATTTGTCTTATTATTTTGCGCGGTAGGCGCCAGGTTATCAATGCCGTTTGCGTCATATTCAATATTTTCGTTTTCGTTCTGACTTACAGAATCTTTTTGCACATCTTTTTTCAATTCATTAGTTTCTAGTTCTAATGACTGATCATCAGCCTTATTATTTTCAACCTGATTGCAGCTTCCAGATGGGTCTATTGGTTGGTCTTCTTCCAAATCAATGTCCATGATCACAGGTTCGGGCTTCCCTTCTTTGATTATGAGTACTTCATCGTCATCTGTGGCATAAGGATCCGCTTCAGGCTTTTCAATTTCCATCGGCTCCACTGCAGCTACAGGTTCTGGGGCACTCACCACCGGAGGTTCTTGTGCGTTTAACACGGAAGATTTACCATCCATGGCAGCAATAAGATCCTACAATAAAAAAATAAGCAGTCAGACAATTACGTCGACACAACGTAGATATATTGACATTATGCTAAACCCAATCCGCAAGCTCCAAAAACATTTACCTGATGGCAAATAGGATGGTAGAGATTCTCTGCGCCTTCAATATCTACCAGTACAGCGTCTCGTAACCTCCATTCTTCCTTTTCCTCATCAAAATATGATTCGAAACCTTCATTACAGCCGGGGCAGATAGCGTCTTCGAAGCCTGATGAAAGTACTGTGTATGCATCAGGATTCAGCACAGTTCCTGGGCTACGCTGTTCACCCTCAAGATCAGGTTCCGCCATTCCAAACAAACTTTGAGCTGTAAAATAATGACCATAATTTAGATTACGTCGAGTACGTTATAATAGAGAAGAATTGGTGGAAAAAATTGGCTCTTTCTTACCACGTTCCTCTAAGTCTTCTATTTCAACAAACTGCAGCCAATCTGACAAATCATAATACCATTTGCGACTGACAGCTTTTTGTGCGTTACGTTTTGCTCTTCGGTTTTGCTGAAAGTGCCACTGTAAATGCTCAGAATATCTGAAACCAGGGCATTAATTGTTAAAAACAACCACTTTTTGGATTTCCCCACAGACGTGTACAAAAAATTATTTCACTTACTTGACATTTTGGTCAGGAGGATACCTCAGGCCGCAAGTTGCACATTGTACACCAACACAGAGAGTTTCTATGAGCTTAGGTCGTCGGTCCTTTAACTTTTCCCAAGTAACTTCTACCACATCTTTCACTGAAGCGCTGGGTTTGACTTCTGATTTTTCTGAAGGCACGATTGCAGTTGGTACTACCGATTCAGTCTTCTCAACTGCTGGCTGATCGGTTGATTTTGGCGCACCAACAGAAGGTAATATGCCATGCTGCATAAGCTTGCTCAGGAGATCTTGGATGTCTACCGGAGGTGCCTCAGACGCAGTCTCGCTTTGCTTATCACCTTCTGCACCCGATTCTACCAAAGCTGACTTGTCGATCTCATATGAGTGCTCGGATTTTTCCATGGATGTGTTAAGTTCGTCAGCAATATGCATTGAAAAGTTTGCGTAGAGGTCTAATGGATTGTTTCCATCCATTTTACTAGCGTTGAAAGGCCCAACATCCATGGGCGTTTCAAAAGGTGCTTTACCAGACGGCGGCATATGGCGTCCCCTGCCACCTCGTTGTCCTCTACCTCGGGGTCCGCCTCTTGTTCCACGAAAACCTTTGGACACCAATAAATTTGAACTATTTTCACGGCATACATATTGCATGTGAGAAACACGTTCCTGAAGCATACCTCCGACGAACTCAGATCTTCTAGCTGCCACAAACTGATTCATTGCGGGTATCGTAACAGGATTAAGACCACCGAGCCTTAAATAATGAGTCCGTCCACCAGGGACTGAAACAGACCAAGGAGCACCACCAAAGTTGGCACAAAACGGCATTCCATTTAAAAGGACCTTTGAGAATTCGTCACAGAAGCGAAATACGACCACAAATCCTCCCAAATCTAAAAATCGTGAATAAAAATATTCATGAACCCCACGAGTTTAGCTGTTTGATGTCATCATACATATATTTCAGATCCTAGAAAACATACCGAGTAATTGCGGCTTTTCGTCCAAATACACACAAGTAAGATTTCCGTCGATAAATATATTTACACGACCAGCTAATAGATCATAGCGCAAACGACGGCCTATTTCAACTTGAGGTGGTGGACCTTCAAGCCTGACGCTATGCATATATCGTCCAACACGAACCTAAAATTTAACCCAAGAAGTCAGTGCATAAGCATCATTAATAACTTTCAGCATATAATTATAATTGATTTCGTAACCAAACTTATCTTACACGTATCGGTGGACCACCAAACCTAGCTTCGTAATGGTCTACTTGAATAATTTCTCTGCTATTAGGGTCGAATGTACCGATATATAGTTCCCTAGTGGGGGCTCCGATACGAACGAAGTGTCTGTTGCGATCCAAGTACAGTTCCTTTTCTTTCCCAACCAAGCAACGGAGGCACTCGTCGTCAACAAATACATTCTTCTCGCATTTACGGAATGATATCTCACGTGGTTCTTCACCCAATGGGCCTTGCACAACAATGGCAGTGGTTCCATAAAATCGTACCTGCCTTAGCACCTACAGGTGAAAGTAAAAATTGATTATATGAACTTTAAATAAATTCAATTTTATGAATCACTTTTAACTTAATTAAATAAATCAAAATGAGCTTACGTCATCGATGGGAATGGTTCCACACGTGTCTCGTCGGGCTGTTTCCACCTCCATCATGTTTGGTGGTGGAAGCAGATCCATCCTTGGTGGCATGCCTATGTCACCCGCCGCAGCTATTTCAAACGGGTTAGGACCCACTGGTTGGGGAGGCCGAGGCCAATTCACACCAGCCTCTCCCCAATTAGGGCCCACAGCAGTGCTGTCTCTACCACGACTTCCGAATCCGATAGGCGGTGGCCGAGATCCATTCCATCCGTTGTCAGCAGCTGACAAGCATTTAAGATACGTTTACATTTTCACTTGATAATTTGTTCAATAGTGTGCTGATATAATCTAGAGTCTAGATTCTAGACTAGCTTTGTGAATTATACGATTAAAGACTTACTCGCCCAAGGATTTGATTCCTGATTGGCTGGTTTTAGTGGGACTCTTTCCTGCTGCTTTTGTAGTTCTCGAATCTTGTTTACTTCATTTATCTGCCAGAAAAAGCAAACCCTTCCAATTAGTGAGACAGAACAAATGTACTTTGCGGCAACGAAAGCTGGTCCTGACCAGCATCATATCATATATGTATGTCTCTAATGTGTGGACTTCTCACCTGCATAAGCTGTCGCATGATAGCCTCATGCTGTTCCTTGTTTAGCCCTCCTCTGTCAAGTTCAAGCTTGGCCTGATGGAATGCAATCTTTAAGTCTGACTCGTTTAACTCCCCTCCGTTCGACAGTGACGGATCTTCGATGAATTTCGATCGAAACTTTTCCAAGGGATCAATTGAGACTGAGCGTTGGTCTAAACTACGTTTACGTTCCATAGGATCATCTGTAAAGAGATCAATGCAGAATATACTGATGGACTTTTTGACTTTCCTTATAAATCGTCCAACAATATCAGTTACGAGTGATGGTTATATTATATTTATATTCGAAACTAATTACCAGGTAAGGGCTTGTACAAAAATGGTCTTCCCAGCGCATCACAATTACTCCGGTTCGAATCGATCGAGTTTGCTGGCGATAGAGGAGCAGGTGGTCTAATTTGGTTACTTAAAATCTTGCGAATATCTTCGTCTCTGCTTCCATCTTCAATCTTCAACGTAGTATCGACGTCAAATACTTGGGTAGCTCCACCGATATGACGTATTTCACTCTTCTTAATTTGGGACCATGTGCTTCCAGGAACAGTAGGCGGTTGTGCTCGCAGATCAACGTCTTCGCGACCAAATAGACTTAAAATTGAAATAACAAATGGGTTGAAGACACATGCATTGGTAAATGTTATAATATGGAACAAGTAGATAGTACATATGATATAGTAGTTACAAAGTTTTTTTTATCAAATTCGCGCATTTCGAAGTTGCGAAGATCAGAACTGAGCATCATTTTATGTTTATTTACTGCTGCGATGCTCTCCCTTATTACGACGTAAGAATGGACTCAATCAACCCGCGCCATCGTAAGCAAATAACTAGTACTCGTCTTTGTTAATTCAAATTGTGGAATGAGGACGATTGTATGAGTAAAAAGGGATATGTGTTTCAGAAATTCACTGCGCTTATGATAGCCCGCAACTGCATGTTGCTGATACCAAGAATATAATCATGTCAATTGAACGCAAAATTGTCAACACCTGGTCACCTAGGAAAGTATTCAAATTTTATCAGAAGAATCACGCGCTTAAATATGAGCCGCATATGATTACTTTGTCAATGTTACCTTCTGCATAAGCTGGATATCCATGATTTCCAAGGATTGACTAAAATTTTAATGCGACAGAAGCGTTCCAATTGATCTGTATGAGCTAGCTAGCACCAGTAACTAATACTGTTTTCGGTAGGTATGTGTATAAATCACGGGATCAAAAGGGTAGATTTTAGTGAAGATCACAGTACCTTTCAGCAAAAGCAACATCACTGGTTACGACCGAGCAGCGATTTTCCTCATAACGCAGTGTAAATTAGCGTATAAAAATAAACATTTTTTCGCATAATTGGCACTTAATACGACGCAGGTTAAGATACTATAGAATTCGGCTTGTACCAGACACGAAACCGTGAACTGAATTGCGTAGTACAAACAATACCAGTCAAGTGAACGGTGTATCACATGGGTTTGATTAAAGCTCATTTCAGTCTTCAGCAATCTTGAAATACTATCATTTACAGACTGTCACAGAGGTAAGCAAAATAAAGAGAAAGCCCGAGCGACTTATTCGCTGCGATGGTAGCAAAAAATTCGTTACTTCCGCATTGAAATATTCCTGTTTAAAAGTATTATTATCACAAGAATGAGTAGCTAAGCTTTCTAATGTTTGCTTACCCCCGTTTTCTAAAAATAAAAAAAATATTATACTCATCGATGAGGTCATCCGGTGCTGATCCCCGTTTGGACTTTTCTACAAGTACTGAGCTGGACTTCATCTCGGGTTTCTGATGAGTGGATACATCTACTCCTCGGATATCATGTTCTTCAATTTCCATTGAATCCGATTTTAGTTTTGGAGGCGTATTTTCAGATTTTGTATCAGTCGGTTTCTTCTTGTAACTCTTTTTCAACACTTCTTCTTTTCGGGCTTTGTAGTCGTCTTTTTCTCGCTTCCGGGCTTCCCATATTTCAACTGTGTGCTTTCCTGCTCCAACTTTCTTCGCTGCTGACTTTTCGTCACCGTCTCGTGCAGTATGCCCTCTTCCATATCGGCCTGCAGTTTTACTTTTCTCCTTCTTGATGTGGTCCTCTCGCTTGTAGCGCACATCATCCTTTTCCTTCTCTCTGCCCTTTTCTTCCCTTCCCGCAGAGCGTTCACGAGATCGTTTTCTTCTACGCTTTGAGGGTATTTCGTAACTATCTCCATTTGCGTCCTCCTTCGAGCTACCCGAACTTTTCCTGCTTCCACCACTTCGCCCTCCACTTTCGCTTTCACTGGTACTTCTTTCGCGACTGACGCGTTTTCTGTCAGAGTTTTGACTGCTATTATAGCCAGAATCTATATCGTGCTTTCGTTTCCGTGCATCACCCGGTGAGACACTTGCCCTGGAAGCGGCATCTTTGGTTGGACTTGCTCCTTTCCTAGGAGGGGGCGACTCCACCCGTAAGGCTTTAGATGCAGGAGAAGACTTTAGAGGCCGGGAAATGAGGTTAACGTCATCAGTGGGCTGCTCTGGGGTATGTGCCCGACGCTTGGATATTACGGACTTAGATTCTGAAACGTGTGACGTAGCTTTCTTTGACTGCGAGCTAGCTTCTGACGAATGGCCCGAAAGTTTGACTGGAGAATTGTCAGGGGAAGAAAGAATTGGTGATCTAGCATGCTCAGTTTCCAATTTTACTGTGTCTCGATTTTCTCTACGCAATCTAGGATCTTCTAAAACGGGCAAGTTGATTTCAGCGTCTTCCTTAGTTGCAACAACAGAGGGGTATTCTCTAATATTACGTGTAGCGTTCCCACCTGATGACAGCAAAGAAGTAGCTATACCAGTCTTTTGCTTAGCTAGCTCTGCTTGTTGAAGTAGTAACTGCAAGAAAAAAAAACAAATTTTTTTAAGCCCTAGCCATTCATGGCTATAACAAGATCAAGCTGTAGACTTACTAAAAAATAAAGCTATGATTCTACTTACCGACTGCTTGGAATCTGTATCAATCGTAGTTTGAATGTCAGGTTGAGATTGGGAGTCTCTCATTTGCAGCTTAAGCTTCGCCTGCAGCAACTCCAGCTCCAGCTTTTTAGTTCGCAACTCCAGAAGTTCTTTTTCCTTTTCTTGAAGCAAATACTTTTCTCGTAGTGAAGCGTCAGCTTCCAAAGGTAGATCTAGAACGTAGCCCGTGGAGGGAAGTGTTGGTGTGGACAGTACAGTAGGTGGTTTTAAAGCCTAAAATAAAAATAATGACACAACAATTTATTAATCCGGAACGAGTTTCATAGGGAAACCTGCACATTTGCTAAACTTTGCTGCACTTTTTTTAATAGTTTTGTTCGCCTAATTACCGTTGCATTTCGTAAAAACGCAGGATTGACGTGAATACTGGGCCCAGAACTGTTCTTGGGTGCTGGCCAACCAGGATCGATTTCATGGCATCTAAAATCGATACATCTGTAGCGTTTTTGACGGGAAGACATCATTCCAAGTGTTCCGCAGCTTCCACATTTGCGTGCGAACTTTCTCGGAAACCTGCGTAAAGAAGATCAATCATGAAATATCACGGGTGTCAGATCTAGAAACGCAAACAAAAGACTAAACCCCCTGCCACCACCACTGCCCAGTGGTGAAGCTGTTGAAGATTTGTACACATTGCATTAGCTCTACTTGTGCAATAATGCATATGGCGTCTAAGGGGGTTCGCAAGCAGTACGTAACATATGTTAACATCACATTACTTTTTTAGGTGCATTCCGCATCTGCAAAATAAACGTAAATAGAACCAAAACATGATAACTTGTATGTGCACCATTCATTCTATAAGCGTGCTTTGTACACTTCCACCAAAGTCACAAATACAGCACTACCAAATAGCAACTGGATAGGTCAACAAATTCATACTATCGTAATAGAAATTAAATTACCTGGCTGAAGGTGTCGGTAAATATTTTGACTATTTTCTCATTGAACAATTTCAGATAGTCTTTCTTCACATTCTTGACAATAGAATCGATTAAGTACAGAGTCGGTAGTTTCAATTCGGGCTTTACCTGTAACACAAAAACAAATGAAGATTCAGTTGAGCGAGCCACATGAGACCAGCCGAGGTGCACCCTCAATTAAATTAGGCTCAATGACGAAATGAAGATTCAAAACAAACATTTTATGTCCCAACTGCGATGAGAGTAAAAGAAAAACTTACAATTTTAAGATGATGCTCTATGACATGGACGATTGTCACAGCTTGGACAATGAAATCCTCCGCCATCATAGTTAGCAAGTTGATAACGGGCTTCGAGTTGCATTTTAGATCCTGAAGCTCCTTCAGGTACTTCCTGGAAGCGTCTTCCTGACTCATTTTTGCGCCCGAACAAATAATTTCGGTCAATTCAATATATGAGTAATTCACTTCCTTCAAGTCAATTCACCCCGTCATCCTGAAAATGTACCATGACCAAATGAGCCGAAATCACACTTATTGAGTATCTGAAACCGGTCTCGCCCAACAATGAACACACGGGCTTTTACCAGCAATGTCTCTCACTGCTTACAACTACAACAATCAAGTTTTCATGCAATCCAAGTACTAATTTTAGAGTCACACTTACCATTTCGCAAGACAAGCTTGAAAAGGCTTATGTCTCGTAACGTGCACTGTATGTAAAAAGTTTATTGTCTGCCTATCTTGTATAAGCTTAGTTGCTATGCCAACCTGAATGAATTTTCTGCTGCTAAAACCAAAAAGGTTTTCTCGTATCACCACTACAGCTTTCCTGCTCTTGTGCACGGTCGCGGTCGCTGCAAGTATCTTTTCTATCGATTATCTCCTAGCTACAACGCAAGTCTTTTAATCTACCTGACACTAGCTCGTTCTTTCATCCGATCGTTTCACAGTGTCTTCGATAATTATTTTGATAATTATTTCTTTCCCGTCCTGCTATTTGCAATTACTTTCTAGTCATGCGACAACCTACTAAGACTATGAGGGTTTCGCGGAGTGGCCTTAACACTATAAACTGCAAAATATCACAGTAGAATCCTACGAACAAATTATTCATGTAATAATAAATGTGATTTAATTGGACATCTAATTTTATTTCAACTTTGTGAACACACAAGCGAATAGCAATATACAAGAAACAAACAGTTCGAAAAGTACCAGTACCAATTACAATTAACGATAAAACTTTTCACTACAACTTCAGACACCGTTTGCACTAAGCAGTTTCTCCTGAAAATAACACCAGGAAATAACTTATTTCGAACTATAGATTTCGAGAGCTAATTGACTTTAACTGATTCTCAACAATTAGCCAGACGGTCTACAATTTTCCATGCCACAACGGCCAAACCAAGACCCAGTCTGAATTACACAAGGCGACACTCTCCGAATATAAACAGCATGCAATAGCTCTCAGGCAGTCAGTGTCAGTGCCTATACATATGGGCTACTTCCATTTAGCTTCAAAGTGTGTACGTGATGCCACTGCGAAGTTTTCCCTTTATAATCAGGAACGGCTGGTTCCACTTGAGTTGAGAACGTACCAGACGTTTTCACTTGCAGCTGCGCAACTGAACCCATAGCTACATCGTCCCTCTTCTACACTGACCCTGCCACCATTCACTGGTTATGTAGCACGGGGCAAGATAGGGGAGCCGAGGGAGCGAAGCCAGTTGCGTAGTCGCTTTTAAGTCGTGATTCCAAATTTCCATTACCACTGCTGCCGCTGTACGAAAGCCAGATCCCTGTGCTGATGGCATGGGGAAATCGTCAATACAAGGAAAAGCCCCTAGTTCGTCATGTCATGATCCCATCCCTCGGCTTCTGGGAACGGAGGCTAGGGTTGGCTGTCCGCCTTATCTTGACAGTCAAAGGCACGTTATTCAAGCAGGAGAATGTCTCTCTCATTTCGTTCTCAATACCTACACATAAGGGGAAGGTCAATGATTGTACTGGTTAAATGCTGTGACGCTGATATGAAGTACCTACTTGAGCAAGGAGACGCAAAAACACATAGAAACACCCTTGCAGACGGAGGTGAGTGGTCGTTATAAAGAGGCATCTGTAAGTTCTAGCTGGTACCACCGTTCCTAACGTTATCCATTTGGCAGCAATTAAGAGCTGTTCATAAACTGCTTTTTCAAGATCTACGAAGCTATGAATCAGTTTCCGCAAGGAATCTCACCATTAATTTTACATCTTTAGCACAAACTGGTCATGATCTCGCTGTGTAATTGCCCAGGAACTATTGACCGAAATCAGACTTCTGTCCAGGTATCTTGATAATATTACGAAATTTAGAAAGCAGAAAGAAATTTGTGCATGAAGACAGAAGATGAGTATCGTAGCGTGGCCTTTGTTCACATTTTGAGGAACAGCTTCCCCTACGCCCGTTAACGTTTTTGAAAACGTTGAAGCGAGTCGTCGGCGTCTTTGATTGAATACAGTTTTGTCAATAGTGGGTAGAGAACACACACACAAGCTAACAAAACGTTTATTAAAGCAAGACATTCTTTTATAGCACATTTGAGCTAACCATTATTGGTATCATTAGCCCATTTAAATCTCTCCGTCAGTCGTCGGTAGAAGGCAGTCTGTAGTGCAGATGCCATTCTGCTCCGATGGAATTTGCAAAGGATGCTTTCAATTTACGAGCGCTGCATGCTCTATTAACCTCTGCGAATGATTTGCACAAATAAACTTCATTGCGTAAGATTTGTTTGAGAGAGAGGGATGCTAGTAAGTATGCATAAGATGCCCGGAACATAAAAGGCAACGTAATAAGTCGTTGAATTTCGGTCCTTTGTCAGCGTTCATGTCAGCTATATAATATCAGCTGGCGCTGACGATGTCAACAAGTCAAGAAAAGATGACACAGCTGTGGTAATCGCATGACCTTAAACTATAAAGCTGTGTAGATGCGATGGCGATGGCATTGATATTAAATCGCATCGTTCTTAGCATTGAAGTCCTTCAATACAGAATATGTGAAGCGTGAGAGTTGAAGCCTTGAAAGAATTGTATCTAGCAGTTATTATTTTAGACTTAAGAACTTATCTTGCAGACCACTTTACTTTAAGCGTTAGTTTAAGCGTGGGAAAATTTCACAATGGACAGGTCAGTTGATACACAATGATGTGGTTCATTGCATGTAAACTTCTTTTGTTTAATTTACATAGAAGCGAAAGGTTTTCTTGGAGATAAACCCTACTGTAACCCTAGCTAGGAAGTTGAAACTGGCATCATAATGCATATGATTTTCCAGAGAACTGAAGCTAGAATAATAGCAGAGCAACGGTCATGGAGAAGGTCCGATTTTCCCAGCACCTGAGCTGCCATGCATGCGTAACATGGTCATCTAATGCATTACGAAGATGATGTCACTTTTGAGAGTTTTGGTTAGGTGGTCTAGTAGGAAGAGTTAGCTTTTAAAGTTGAATGCTGACCTTAACATTTAATGCAATAAGATCCACACCCAGAAACGTTTTATATATGTACTAAACTTTTAGGATTAAGAGCTTACAAATGACAAATAGATTTCTCTAAACCACAAGTTCTGACTCACAGCCCTAGGAGTTAAGAGCTACACTAATAGCGATTCTGATTATCTGATTATATTCCTCCGTTCTGGTAGTAGTGCTTCAAAGAAGCCAATATCGAAAATCGAAAAGCCAATAATAACTTTAAGCAAGCATCATAGCAGGTCATCAGGACTGTGATTCGTTGTAGAATGATAGATTACTCATAAACATGGATGGAGCATTATCACTATTATCGTAAGATATATGTGCAAGTCAAAGCGTTAGGATTTTCAGCTTGTCTAACTGTGAGAATGGCAGCTTAAAGCACTAAAGGCGCTAATAAAATCAAGTGCTTCATCACAATATGATGTGCCGGGTTGAGTAATTCCACGAGGTGAAGCAGAGGTCGGGCAAATGAGCAGTACAGTACAGTACAGTACATACTAGTGTCACAATCACAATGAACCGGCTGACGCTCAACATGACAATTGACAATGTACTCTTCCTCGGTAAAGTGGCAACTGGCTCCTAATCTGTGCTATTAGCGCTTAGAATTTGTCTGTAAATGTAATTACACATTTTATCTTTGCTTTCGTCGCCTCCTTATCATGCCATTTGCGGATGTTTATTTGTATGCTCAAGTTAGAAAGCTTCACACTCTTTTAGCCATTCGTAATGAGGATTGAACACGAATCCGAGGAAAAGCACCATAGACAAGAATGTATTATTCAAAAGAAGCATCTGCTTTTTGTAGTTTTGATGCACGGCATGTTTCTAGGCTGACATAATGGGATTAGCTGGTGATTTCTATTCGATGGAAATCATGTCAAGAACAATAATTGGGAAACTGGGATTAAGTGAGAATGTAGTAGTTGAGAACTCTAATGTTCGAAGCAAAACGTGTTTAAGTTTAAGATGTTGATGCAGCTACAGACACAATAATCATTAGCTATTTCACTGTACATTAAGCAAGTGTTTTATTTGCGTCGATTTGACATTCTGTACATACGTTTGTAAGTGCCCAAGTCAAGTAATCACTTCCTCTTTCTCCGTCTTTGAAATACCTTAACATCTTCACTGCTGGAAGAGTCAGAAGAAGAGTCTCCCTCGGCAGTTACGACAGACCTCGATAACGGTTCGGTAAACAGGAGAGCGATTAGCGTCTTGCTGTAAACGCACATCAGCGTTAGGTTATAAACCAGACTCAGCCAAGCGATCCACCGTGGGTAGCCGCAATCCAGGTGAACACAGGTGCACGACATTATGAATACCAGCGTGAACTGGATCTACAAAGAGGAAATAGGAACGGAAGCGTACAGACTATTAGCATTCCGGCAAATGCATACAGTCATCGCCAGTATGCAATGCAAACATTAAATGAGCTAATCATTGAGCAAATGAGATTGTCAAAGCATACAGTCATCGACAGTATGCAATGCAAACATTAAATGAGCTAATCATTGAGCAAATGAGATTGTCAAGTATGTGTCATAGATGGGCCGGCTCTTTGTCCAGGTAAAGCCTTTTGGCACAGTTTCCGTTCCGCTACGAGCACAAGTCATGAATAGGCTCTCAAGAGCATTTAAGTTCATTGACAAAGATTTTAAGAAACTGGTACTGGTGACAGACGGATGACCGAGTCAGAGACAGAAGTCAGACGAGAACCGCAGTGCTGAGAGTTGATTGACTTACGAAATAAATAGTGATGAACATCTTGCGAGATTGAATGGGGGTCATCCACCGCTTGGAGTACTTAAAATGCAGGTAGACCAGTACGTGTACCCAGGAGTTCAAAAATAACGGAAACGCAGTTGATCCCCCTGGGGCGTACTTAGCAGCGAGCCATACCATGATGACAATTGTTGAATGGTGAAAGATTAGAATAAAAGGAGGTTGGAGCTTCTTCGCGACGAGGTACAGGGCATCAAGCAGCTCAATTAGTTTTAACAAACAGATGCTGTAGACTAGGTAAGCCACTATGTCGTCAACTCGGTCTGTAAGGAACAAAAAAGATGGTGGTAACAGCGCTTTCGCTTCTAGTTGACAATCTAACCCAGCAAAGGATCAAATCTGGTGAAGCTTAAGGTAATATTGAATGAACTGAAAGCGCTTAATGTATAACAGGACTTACTGTTCTTATGAACGGGTTCACACAGGACACTGTACCGTACACAGAGGAGGGCCACTAGGAGACATGTACCCAGAATTAAATTCAGGCCCACTAGAAGAGTGTTGTGCCAGACCAAAAATGGGTAAATGTTGAATGGCTCCTTGTTCCGCATGAACGTGGGGCCAATCCAATAAATCAGAGTTAAGAAAAGAAACAAGATGAACAGGATTGTCCATATCGAGTTCATGAACAGAAGAGAGGTCGTTCGCGGGTCCGGGTCGCCCGGAATGTTATCTAAAGCATCATAGAGCTTTGATGGCAACAAATTTTGGAAATCCAAGTCCCAATTGCTCATCACGATTTGCGGTGGGTTTCGCGTGAATAATTTACTTTGGGAAAGAGTGGCACACAATACTGATGGAAAACAGTCTCCCGAAACGGGCACTTGTACTTATGAGGTTTTCTTGACGCTTTCATGGTTATTTTATTTTCTGGAACTGGCTCACGGAACTCGGAACGGAATGAATTTTAAATGAAGCTCTCATGCGAAATTGTGGAACCATCATAATGTTTAATAGAAAAAGAAGTTAGAATGATCACCGGGAAAATTCAGGGTTTCAAAATATTTTCCTGATTTAGCTTCTAGTTCTGTGTTGACAGCATTTTCGTGAGCACACAATGTGCTGTTCATATGCACTGAAATTGCTTCGATTATAATAGTCGAATTTGATGATTGCCAGTGCAGTATTTGTAGTTAGCGGACTGTGGTACAGGAAACAATTAATTTCGCGCTGCGAATTTTCGTCAAAGATAATGGAAGATATTCTGAACATGCGGCTCTGCACAGAAAACAACGCTGTTGACAGGGAGATTGAAGATAACGGGGAATGTAGTTTTCGACGGAACCGTTATTTGGAAATACCTAACCTTAAATATTGTACTATCTAAGCTGAAAAGAGAGCGGGTAGAAAAGCTAAATGATCATGTGGTGATGTCGGGAGGACTTCACTTTACGGTAACCAAACTTTGGTTACCGAATACTGCAGTTTGGTGCTATAGTGTTGAACTATACTTTACGGTAACCAAAAAAAATCTGGAAAACAGTTAATTTCGACTGGTATTTATTGAG
>VRMD01001369.1:0-17349 GCA_009872375.1 Sminthurides bifidus
CGGATTGATTAAATCGGTTTTTGTAAGCTACAAAAAGATTAGCTCAAAATTTAAATTAGAACTTGACTTGATAGTCCCTGAGTGCATGAAAAATGATTGTATAACCGCTGTTGAATCTTGGGACAACACTACACGAATATTACCGGCTAATCTGGGATTACGGTTAAGCGAGCTTATGAGCCTCACGAAATAAACAATCAGTGGAAAAACTAATCCAGACGCAGCGTATGCTCTGGTCTGTGCTAAGACAATTTGATTAAGGTACATCAAAATGACTCTACCATTGTGATGACAGGATCGGAAGTCATTTGTGCTGTTCAAGCTAAATGAGGAAGGATGAATGGTTTCGCAAGCGAGGGATCTGAGGTCTCCTCGGTGCGTTGAGTTATTAGTACGGTGATGACGGTGATGTAAGTTTTTGGAATTCGGAACCTTGATGCATAATGATGAAAGAGGACTGTATTTCCCTGTTCGGAAGCACAAGACGGAAGATGATGGACGGAAACGTAGCATAGTGGCGTGGAGCAGCGGTGGCGCTTGTTACGCCTTTGCATATTGTTAGGAGGTAGGACTGAAAGCAGGATGATTTATGAAGATGAAGGAGAGACATAAAGTGGGAGCTAATAATAATATCTGTCGGAGATGAATGAATGTGTATAAATGAAGACTGAAATGAAAGGATGAATGGGAAAATGATGGCTCTCCTGATGATGATGAATGTCTACTTATTAGCTTTCTTACACAGTATGGCAGTCTCTCCTTTATCTTTCATTTACTCCGCCATCTTGCTCACTTTGTATCATCGTCATTATCATCATCTCACTCAATTTACACATATGCACATTATCCCCAATGTTATTATTAGCCGCAGGAGTACACACCAAGGAGAAAGACATGCAACTTATTATTAATGCACGCGTGATGATGACAAGTGTCAGATGCACTCAAGTTGCAGCAGCTTGCATATCGTTATCCTCATCAGTATCCCTTTCCTTCAGCATCTTTTGTCTCCTCAGTTCTCAGGGGAGACAACGCACATCAGTGCCACCAGATGAGCACACGGAAACTTCCACGCAACTAACCTGGTGGGCATGCGTGTATAACGTCCCGGTCCTGATTACAGCTGAAGATGAGAATGCATGGGGAAATCATGTCAAGAAAAATTAGCGGATCAATGATGGAAAGAAGAGCAAGAACATGTCCATCCGATTAGATGCTATGCCCCCCAACTCTTTAGAACCAGAAAATATCGTAGCATAGCAAATCTTGCAAGGATTGAAGGTATACGAGGTGTGAACGTTGCTTCCTCTGTAAAATATTGTGTCGTTATGTCTGCTTGAGAAATTGAGTTGAGATTTTTGCCCCCATCTCCTTAATTTGAGACAGAACTGGTAAGTCAGCTGTGCACATATTTTCTACAAACTAATGAATGATGACTGACTGACTGACTGACTGACTTGGCAGATTTATCCTCGAGGAACAAAAGAGGTTAGGCCGTATGGAGAGAGACGTGTTTGATGAGCGCGAGGAATTGGTTCCATTCCATGTTTCTGCCACATGACAAGCTTCTGATGCTCGGTCGCCTAAAAACTTTTAGGTTTGTGACTTGGCAACAATATAATGACAAGAATTTTTTCACTGCCGCCGCCGCTCAGAGTTAGTTTTTGTTTCGCAGGTTCCTCCGCGCCATTATCGCGCGCATCTTCTCCGCAGGCCGACATTGATCACGCTGATAACATTTATGACAGACAAGGAGACAGTGTGCGAAAGGAGATAAGGGCTATCTGGGCTTTTTGCCTCCTTAATCAGATTCACTTTCCTTTTCTGGCAATCAGGCATTTATTATCTATTGAAAGATGCATTGTTGTTGAGACATGTTACCTGACGCGGATTTGCTCGAGCCTTGAATGCGAAATGACAGCGCGTTGTGCAGCGCATTGAATGCTCGCTGGCACGCAACGATGACCCATTAACATCCTGCTTCAGCTCCAATCGTTACCTAATCAACATGAAGGAATCGCCAATCAGTTTTGATACGCCTGACAGTAACGCCCCTGTCACAATTGATTGCGGAATGTGGCGATAGATCAACTCAAATAAATCATAAGGAGATTAGAGCTACGCACAGAGAGAGAGAGAGATACGAAGAGAAAAACGATGATCGGATCAAGGAAGGGACGGGAAGCCATGACCAGGTGTGCACGCAATAATTACTATTTAATACGAGTCTCGAGAACCTCTCATTAAGTGAAACTAATAACCGTTCATTTTGCTCCAAAACATGTACACTGAGGTCTGTGGGCCAATATTGATTTAGGAGATTGTAACGACGTGAAGGAAGGAAATGCGTTCATTTCATATTGTACACCTTATATGTGTATGAGGTGAGGATTTATTGCCGGTTCTTGCGGCCGAGCCTGTTGAGCCTTAACATTCGTATCAAGAAAGAGAAAAGGAGCTCGAGGAGAAAAACATCAAGCTTATGATGAATAGTTGCACGTGTGGCGGATATGCTACCCACTTTTCTCGCTGCAAATTTGGTTTGCAGTTGCGGCCCGACCCCCAGCCCCCAGTACAAGATGAAAAATTTAATTTTTTTAAACAAGATTAAATACTGACTTAGATTTGAGGCAGGTTGGACAGTAGGAGGAGTAGTGGAGTTGATGTACGAGGAGGATAAGAAGAAATTCTCGCTCTCGTTTCATCATACACATGTGTGCAATCTGCCCCGCGTGTACGCGGGTGTTAGAGGGAGGGTAATCCATGTTCGAGTTTAGTCATGCTTTTACACCTCATTCATCATCATTTGGAAAGGATGGAGCGTGAAGGAAGACTGGATGATAGAAGGTGGTTCGGAACCACTCTGCCATTTCCCCATGCCATTTTCTAATTCAACTTTTGCCCCGCCAACTCCATTCGTTCTTAGCCGTCCGACACGCTTTGTCAGCCTTAGTCCATGAGTCTCATGTGCATGAAAAATGAACCGGTTAATTTCCATTTCGCTATTACTCCCCATAACTTGGCACTAAATCACCATTACCTTCAAGCACATTACGGAGGATAATCATCAAATTTCCTCACAATTATCAACTTTTTACACCAGCTAAGTCTAGATACCGCGCTTCTTCCAAAAGTCATAACTCCCTCTACTTAATCATATGTAACGGCTTTAAACGTTCAGGATGCACAGTTCAACTCGTAACTGATTCCCGACCCTCCTACGCTGTCAAAGCTTGACTATAGGAAATAATTCCCTTCCGACCGGAACGCAGCGACACGGTCTCGTTCGCCTTCAAAGCATGTAGCGTAGAATCGAAGCTAATTTTTGTCCGTGAATTTAACCTAAACAATGAAGAACTTCGTCCGCTTTCAACATACTTAACGACCACAGCCGCATGCTATGAATCCAAGCCGCATCGAACAAAACGGTTGACGTAGCAATTGAGTGCTCCTTTGATTACTATTCCAGCCTTTCAGCAACCTCGAAATCGATAACTCAGCTATTCATCAAGGAGGACGCTTTCTGGAATTACCTAATTGTTCATTGCATACGTTGGCATTGCCCACAGCAAGTAGTAAGTGATTAGGCACTGCTGACAGTACATACTATGGATGCATCTTCCAAATCAAGCGTAAAGCACATAACTATGATTAATTATGAGCACCTATGATTCGTTAGAAAATTATGCTGTCAATGCGTCAACCCCAGCGCTGAATCATCGTTCAATTCGTTTCCTTGTTCAGGCAAAACATGTCAGTTTGCGTTACGCAATACTTAACCTTTACACCTGGTTCTGAGAGGCGGCCAAAGGTCTCTCTTCTAATCACTCCTGCATATTGTTTCGCTTATTCGATTGTTGCGTTGCTAACGATCTGTTGCAATTATTCTCCGTTTGCGCTTCGCGTACATGTCCAATAATGACGTCCCCCTTCTTGTTAAGTAATTCGCTACGTAACGTTAAAAAAATTCTTTCCTCCTGTCACAGTAGCAAGCCTTTGGAAATGTACCCACAATAGCGGTGTGCTTCGTTAATTCGTATTCGATTCTGTCTGATTCTCACTAATACTAATGGTTCAATAATCTACTGTATTAAACCAAATAATGACTTACTTCAAGCTAGCGATTCTAATTCCTTGGCTATTATTCGCAGTAAATGGAATTCTCTCTCCTGTTCCCTTACTTATGAAAGTATCACAGAGCTTTAGCTCAAGCTTTATGCAGCGTGATTGGCCTTTATATCCTGCGTAAAACGTTCGCGATCATCTAAATGAGTTATGGGCTATTATTTGGCAATTGTGTGTAAATATTTGCCAATGTGCGTGTAAAACTGTCGGAAGTTTGACCTTGTGAGTCAGTTGCTTAACAATGTTGGCAAAGGGACATGAAGGAAGAACGAAAAAGTACGCTATTTAATAGGCGACTGACCACAACTTGATGTAATATGGACAAAACGGGAAAAAAGGGGTTCGCACAGTCTTTCAAGGTCAGTCAAATCCTACGACTTTACTGTTGTAAACTAAACATCCGGTGGTTTTCTCGCCAGCGTAGAGCAACAATTGTAAAAATTGGCCATTAGTAGGAGCTAAAGTGGTTCAGAGTGACAACGTGCTGCTAAACTTGCTGGTAACTTGAATGCTTGCAGTCTTTCAAGTTGCGCCTGCTCTTTGGGGATGAAATGGAAAATTCATGGAGGTTCGGCTATCTTTCACGTGGCAGAATAAAATTAATACGCTCATGACATTGATCCTTCGTACTCGCAGTGGGAAGCCCATCCAAACCAATAACTTTTCTTGAATCCTGTCGCCTCTTCAGCACATCAAACTGGCAGTTCCCAGCTCAAACAATGGGATGCACAAGCGGCGGAATCAGCAGAGCATTAAGAAAGAGCCAGGAGCCACTGTGAATTGTAATTTCCGCGCCGTAGTGTAGAGAATTAGAGACTTAATGTTCCTTCATGTGATTAATTGCTCACCATTTTGTCATTCTCCTAATGTGGTCTCTCTGAAAGTGAGCCTGCCATGATTTGGGCGGTTGGGCTACCACCATAATGGATGGATTTGAAAACTAATTTTCCGACCATTGCATGCATTTTCATTATTTCTGACAAAGTTTCTCCAAAACATCAACACGAAAGTGAGCATACAAGCACCTTTCAACTCAACGTTGCGGATTAGATGCATGGCTACTGCCGACATGAGTTACCGAATCCCAAGCAGCCACTGTGCAAATGGTGGCTGATGTACATTCGTAGTAGCATATTTTTCATTCAGTCTAGGCTTTCAGCCTGTATTCACGATGCGAACACGCACCAAGTTTTCTTCCGAACGTCCCATGCTTAATTTACCTTTGTCACTGTCTCTTGTCAGCGAAAATTTCATTATAATTCAACTTTATCTTGGCAAGTAAAAATCACAAGTTCTAGCAACAGCAAATCCTTGCACTGCAAAAAATGCTACTTGACAGCTCAGACAGCTACCCACCTGCAGGTCGACGGTGGCCGTTATCATGCAGGGGGACACATGGGCGACATGTAAGATATTTTGCGCGTATGAAATTCGCACGGCGAAATTGCCAGCTTGACAGGCACAACGCTGACAGATTGGCATGATTTATTGCAAAAAATATGCGAATACTACGTGTGCATACGCTTTATTTAAATCGCAAATGAAAAATAAATTGGTTCATGTCACCAAACTCCTGCTGGCTACATCCAGCGCTCATCACGCTTGCGTATGTATCTGCCACTTTTATTTCACGAAAATGATTACTCCTGTGAAATTCTCCATCATTCCTCCAGACCAAGTCTCCAATGCACTGGCTTCGGTAAAACTAGGGCAAGAAATAAATTAGTCATTCATACTTATGCTGTCACCAGGGCAACGTCATAAAGACAACTTGCCCTGCTGCTCTCCTTTGGTTTTAGGAGCGTACGGAAGTGATAACGTCGTTCGAACAATCAACCTTGTGTGTAATTCGGTAGTCATGGAAACAATAGCATTCTGTTAGTGAAGTTATTAGCTTACTGCTGCAAGTCCAATGCATCGAGTCGTTTATAGCTCAAAAGTAGCTAGGATTTTCAAAATGTAGGTGCCATCCTAAACAACTTTCAAAAAAAGTTGTCTATGAAGTCAAACCGATTTCAACACTACAGGCCATATAAAAGTTTAATTTATCTTGGATGCGGAATGGCACCAGGGGACAGTGGGGAGTTTTAAAATTTTTAAGTATTAGCTCCCACACGGGGTTATTCGTTTTTGGATGAGGAAGTAGAACTCGTTGACACAGGGATTTGTCTCACTTGAACGCATTATTGCATAAAGCCTGAATAACCGTGGATTTCATCTTCCTGGAGGGCTTGACTGGAGCACTATCTCATGGTTACTTGAAGGGCTTCAAAAAAGAACAAAGTAACTCCTTTCCCACCGACCAAACCATTGATCTTTCATGCTATTGCTTCAAGTTGGGGAATCGAATCCGCATACAAATCAAGATCGCACATAAGAGACCAATAACGCGTCCAAAGGGTTGCAACACAACTGCCCTGTGGAAGTGGGAAAAATTTAAATCCCTGTCGTACTCAACTGTTGTCTTTACGACCAACTCAAACAATCAAGTATGACGCTATACCAGTGGCGTTTCAAGAGCTTTAAACTTTAAAAAAAGGATATAAAAACATTGTGCCCGGGTGAGCAAGAGACCACTTGTGAAAAGGTTGAAAATGCACTCACAGTAGTTTTACACCTTTTCTCAAACTCGTCACCCCTTTGCGGAGCCTGGCTTTAGTGATTCTCCGGAGACGTGGAGTGGCAAAAAGTGTCGTAAAGAAAACAAGGTCGTTCTTCAGACTGAGAGCCCAATAAAGAGGCAGTAGCAGGGGATTTGTTACAGCAATAACCAACCATGCAAATTGACACTGAGAGTAAGCACTGGTTGGTGCTCTGTACTTGCATAAACAAGCCATGAAATTTTTCATCCCTGCTTATGACACGTCAGCTGGCCCTTACTGTTTGATTTGTGAGAAAACACGACCCGTTTTACCATTCAAGCATGCAATTTTAAAGTAAACTATGGATGGAGGGAGGCTGGACCGAGGGAAAAGAAAAATTGTCGTATGGAGTAAAGTAAATATGAAATCCAGCTTCAACGTTTACTTTCATCGGCAAACGTTCTGCAAGGGATCCCTCAGGCCAGCATCAAAAGAGATTTCATCAAGTTCGGGAGGCAGTTTAAAGTCGCCGGTGGCTACAGTAGTATGTGGATTTAGAATCAGAAAAACTGTTTACGGATCTTTGCAAATCCCTAGCTGAACTTTTCCCTGGTTAAAACTCGGCAAAATTACATTACAAAGGTCGATTCGACGGTCCGAATGAATGAAATCCTACAACATGATTGGGCAATTGTAAAAAGTTGACGTAATGAGCGAGAAAGTAATTTGTCAGTTGAGGAGACGGACTGTGAAAATTGTCAATTGCGTCCACCCTGTTAGTATGAATGAGTGGATCGGATTTGTGATTTGAAACCAGGGTGCTCACCGTCTGGAACTGATAACTTTTAGCATATGAAAGCTGGCTCGCCTCGGTTACCAACCGCACTGAATCGGGGTTCCATTGCTTTGAAGCCGCTGCTCCATGCGTAGCTTATGAAAGCGACGCATGGAACGGATGTTAGTGATTCGTGTCGAATCGAAGGCAAGAGTAAAACCGCTGGAAATGCGTACGCATGTTTGTTACCATCTGCATCCCTCACGGTATCAAAACATGACATAAATCTTGAGACAAAATTGGGAGGGCCGCCTATCACCATCCGGACCAGAACAAATCTTTGAAATATTCCTCCTGTCACCAATTTTAACATGCATCACGACGTCCTGTTACTCCAATCATAAACCATATTGTCGCTTTCTCATACACTCTCCGGCTCCAGGCTGAAATCTCTGTTGCCAACTCATTTCCGCTCTGACTCTGGTCTTTTTTCGAGGCCCTGTTACAACCGATACGAGGCACATGGTTACATGTTCAAGTCTACTACGATTACTGTATGTAGAAAGCCCACGCATCCTGGTTTCATTCAGAAACTGTGCCTTTAGTTAATTTTTGCAACTTATCCTATCTGCCTGACCTATTGGTGAAGGTGTGACTCCATCCCTGGGCATGATTAGTGTGAGGCTAATGTATTTTTTTAGCTTTAAAAACCGTTATGCTAGGTTTTAGAAACGCACGTGTCAGGGAATAATTTCCGTTCGATGCATACTGCATGTTAAACGTACAGAATCCACCTGAAGGAAGCTTGGTTTATGCTGCATTATTTCACGATTTAAATTACTAATGCTGACAGTGTCAAAAGTAATGAAATCGTGATTGTGTGTGTGTGCAAGAAAAAGAAGAGGTTGATGCAAGTGGACGGGTGCTAATGAAACACGTTCGAGAAGCTGGTAGTGGCTCGTCCACTTTGCGTGACAGTGAGCAGTAATGGTATACCTGGGAAGGATTAATCTTTGGCTCTTGTCTTGATTGATGGTGAGATGGGGTTTTGATGTACGTTATTATCGTATTTTAAGACCCTGAGCACACATTTCATATGCGGCTCGCAACTAGCAGCAGGACTGCTCCGTGAGCAAGGAGTGTGTGGGGCACATTTCTCTGAGTGACGATGCGGAATGTGTGAAAATGATGATTTGAGACGGAGATGCCAACATTGTTGAATGACACGAAGACGAAATCGCTGCTGGAGACTTATGAGACACAGGTGGAGGTCTCTTTTCTCCTCCGTATTCCGATTGAACCCATTCAATTCAATTCCACGTAGAGACTGCAACTCCTGCAAGGCCCAGCAACTCCTTTTACTACCCACCTCATGTTTGTTGATAGCTGAAAATGAGCAAGAATCATGTCTGTCTGCCATGACTTCTTCTATTTAAACAATCTTCACAATAGGATCCGACACATGCTCGTAATCATTTGATACCGTGATCTACCTCGTCTCCGCCCTCTAATCTCCTTATTTGACGGCTCGCCTTCTCTTGGTAACGAGAACTAATTCGTAGTTTCTTCACAGTTACATCTTCCTTCGTGCGAAATTCGAAATACTGACAGAACGCATTTCCATGCAAACATTGCAAAATTCTCCGAAAGCCGTTGCGTTTCAAGTCACAACGGCGAACGTTACTCGTTGGTTGCCTGGCCATTCCGCAGGTGTCTGCTGGGTACTCGGCGCACCTGGCTGAATGAAAGCGGCATGAATTGTGTCCTACACTCATGTAGTGATACCGGTACTGGTAGTGATAAACTTGAATTTGTAAGTGGATTACTGACTGCGATAATAAAGTCGAGTCACATTACCAGCTATCGAAACCCAGCATGCAGGTTTCATTTGATCAGTCTTACCTTTTTAGCGTTATAAACGCAATGGAGTTTTGAAAATAAGTCGAAATTTTTTATTTAGACTTTTCCAATGTACGAGATAATCTTGAATCCGTGATCAGGAGCGTAGAGAAATGGAGATGGATAGCACCCCGTACTTACGTAATTGGAGACCGATGAGGAAAGAGTTTGTTCCAAAGACTTGCCTCGTGTAGGGATTGGAGCTTTGAGCTAATGGTAATAAGACTATGAGAGGAAGTGGATGAACGGATGAAGTAAATATCATAGCTTTAGGAGCAAAATTACGGTAAACTATTAATCTGGATGTGGCTTCCCCTCATTTAATCATCCCACACACGGTGCTGGAAGAAGAAAATAATACGAGTTACAAAACTGTGACATGCCACTCCAACTCGCCACACGGATTCGTCCTGCACCGTATCATTACTGCAAATTAACCGCTAGAGCCCTCTCTTAATGCTTCAACAAGAACGTCATCATCATCACCTTCAGCTTCCTCAGGTACAAAGAAGCGCCGCAGAATGTGTTCGGACCGAAGGGAGACGGCTCGTTCTCAAGATCCAAGCTGCTGATTGTGCACTTTGCCCAACCTGCTCATGTGAATCAAAAAGAGACATAGAATAAGAGGAGCCGAACCGCAGAATATGACGAGACGAGAGAGAAAGCGAGCCCGATGGTCAATTACGCACACAATTGTGGAAACCTCAGGGCTATAGTTACGTCGCATTTAGATTAAAATTGGCTGACTGAACCCGGCTGTTAGAAAACCTCCCAGCATGCGCCGCAAAGCCTTCGTCTCTTTTTGAGAATGGAGGAGAATCATCCTAATACTTACCGTGCCTTGTTCCAATTTCTGCGAAGAAACGAAGAAGAAAAAGGACACGCAATTCTCCTCCCACCTTGACTCAGCCGTAATTAAATACTAAGACAACAGCCCACCATGATTACTTCAGTCCCTGATTCTCCTTGCAGCCACTTTCCGTCTCGTCCCAGACCGTCAAATTGATGGCACCACCTCACTGCTTAGCTGAGAGACAACCGTGTTTTAATTACCTGTAATTAAATATTTTTCCGTAGCGCCTCCATCATTTACCCTACCACATGATGTGTGGGATTGTGTAACCGGAATGAGAGGAAATAAGACGCATCATGCAACGATCAAAGCGTGAGTGATGCAATCTGCTACATAACAACATTACATGTAAAAAGCAATAAGGATGGTGGGAAGGAAATGGTGACCATTGCGTGAAAATCAATTCCATTGTAGTTAGCTGTCATTATGAGATATTGATCAAATGCCACCAGGTAGGTGACCAAGTCGGAACTGGTGTCCTAGTTTCCAGCTCAATACCCTATTCTTTAAAAAGGGGATGGATTCCTGCCACTTTGAACAAAAATTTTGGCTGACGAAATTCAATACTTCTTACATGTAAGTGAGATTTGTTCCTTCAGCCTACAAGCACTTAACTGACCTAGTTTGGGATAAATCAATCAAGTCAAGTTCAATTGACAAGGACACCGTTGACAGAGGATCTACTCAAGTGATGCAGATTAATAATAGGAAGGTGATAAAGCAATGACTTGATTTGGAGTATTGAACAGGTGCTCATCGAATGCCGACCTTGAGCAATATGACTTAATTACTCGGACTTTTGATAGCAAAGTATAGGAAATTTATGCATATCTGCACTGTGGCTAGAGAGGTCTTTATGTTTCTGCGTTTTCAGTACTCATGGTTCAACATGTATTGAGACGAAGTGCAGCTGAAATTGCCCTGCTTGATGACGCATCGGGCGTTTCACGCTTCTGAAATGGAAATTCTGTCCATAATTTCAAGTAACAAGTTAGTTCATACTCATTTCAGCCACGATGAGTGATTACCAAGGCTATGGGTTGGATAAATGAGGAAGATGTGACAAGGTCTGCAGGGATCGGGCTGTGTCGGTGTCTCGCTGACAGATGAAGCTAGATGAGAACTTGTGAGTTATTTTCCTGTGGGTGTTTAGAAGAACAATCAAGCCATTTGGCTCAGCTATTTAGCTTGGTGGCTGTCACCCCGAGCCTGTTATCTGTCGTCTCCTTCGCGGATTTATGAGGCGGTAGGGAAGGGTGGCTGGGGCTTCGCCGCTGGGAGGAAGTTTAAATTTACGTGCGTTATGACCGATTCCGGCGGAGGATGACGTGAAAGAGGCAGGAGTAACTTCCTCAGCTCATTTATCTTCATCAGCTTCTTGGACTGAGGCAAGAAAAATATTCGGGAATCATTCGTTTTGTCCGACTTTCTCGCAGTGCTTCTATCACAAACACCCCAGAAGTCCCGATATCATAAGCAACTTGCTGGTTTCAGCTTTTGAAGCAATCAGCCCAATTTCAGCCAGAAAGCGACCAAGCCACTGCATGTATTTGGCGTGAACTTACGTATGGAAAGAAAATTTATTATAATTGAATCCCACTGATTCTGAAATATTTTTTACGTCTTTGACATTCCGCAGCCCCTATCCATTATCATCTGCCCTAAGCCTAATTAACGAACACTGGTCTGTCATTTCCAGCTGAAGTCTCACTGTGAGTCATGCCGAACCATATTAGAAACGGTGAATTGTCGTAGATACCCCATTGGTCAAGGCAAGCAATTATGGCCGAAGAAGCTGGAGCTAGTTCTTTAGTCTTGCTACACGATTTGAAGATCAGGGCTCTACAAATCGTAGACTTCGGTTGTATTTTCGGTTCCCCTCTCATGATGGTGATTCTCGTGAAAACCGTTGGCTCATGCAATAATATTAGTAAACCTGCAAGAAATTAAAGTAAGCCATTTGCTTCAGGAAGCAATTATCACATGTTGACGCAATTACATACAATATTGAAAACATTCCTGAATGTGAAGGGTGGAAGAAATTGCTCAGCTAGCGCTGAAAATATAGTCGCCTGCGCTTGAGCAATGTAATGACATCATTGTGGTATTTAACTGGCCGGCTCAACATTGACGAGAACGAATACAACGGTGCACTTGTACAGAAGGAACAGATCATGATTATAATTTTGGACTTGAGCAGTCCAATACATACATTCTATAAAATACATTACGGTAATTGCAAGTCAATTCACAATTGTCTTAATGATCTATTCGCATTTGTATGAAACTTACTAGCTTGCGGACACATACTGAACAGCAGAATAAAAAAATGTACATACGTAGTCCCAGCAAAACAGAGACGCTAAACACCGCTGAATTTACTATTCCTTAGTTTTTGGATCGGAGCTCATCCTGTCTTGTGCATTGCATCTACCACAGGAATTGTGTTTACCCCGGTTGGATTCGGGTAATGGCTACAGGCTTGTTTCCTGAAGTAAGAGGACGGCGAAGGAGGCGTGGAAAGGAGTCCTAGGCGCGGTGGCTTTTGCCGAAAAGGGTGAAAGTAAGTGAGAAAATGAGAAGTTGTCAAATTAGTCTGGGCTGAGATAAATGGCATCACCGGAGAATCCCGACATTCCATGATGAATGAGTTCTCATCAATCACTTTCCAGTCCTTGGTTTCCTAAGCATGCTTCTTTTTATGCACTTTGCTATTGCGTCCGCAAATGTTACTCTTGCCTGTCTACCGAGTCGTTTTTCTACCTTGTACATGTATTCACTCAAGTCAAGGCGTCAGTTTCGACTGACTGCGGCCATGGGTGGATCTACGTTTCCTGTCGCCATCTTTTGCAATATAGCACTGCACCAGAACCTACGACGACATTCGTCTGCTTTTTTCCTGGCCTGGGTAAAATCATAAGTAAGCAATCACTGAGACAGAGATTGACATTCTGCGTCTCACAAACTGTAAAAAACGGATGCACCAAGCGCCTTGCTGGAGCTTGAGCAAAGGACGACGCTGGAAAAAAATGGCGAAAGAAAGCGTTAATTTTTCAAGTCTGCTACTATTTATTTGGCAGTTACTGGCTCGAGGATGCAAGGATTGAAAAGAAAAAGAAGTGACGGCAGCGCTCTTGCAAAAAAGGAGATGAGACAGGGACAAAGAATTAGGGCAAACTCCCAAGCGGTAGGAGCCAAAGAAAAATGAATTCAAGCCTGACAAGATGACTGAGAAATGGAAATTGTGCGTTCATTCCGTGTCAAGAAATGTCCACGAACCAAATGGTTTCCATTTGAGAAGACAAGATGGTAAAAGGACGGGGAGAAGATAGATTGAGCGCTTTGCTTCACGTCCTCATAGTATTTCGTACAGCTCCTGTTAAACTTTCCACATATCTCTTACGTCACCCTTCCACATGCCGTTCATCCAGTTTGTAAATGTCCTCTTCTGCACCTACTGTATCTCATGTGCATTACCTCGAGGCTCCGCCTATCACAAGATGAAACCAGTCAACTAAAATAAAGAAAGTTTCAATCATTTCAAACTTGGATAAAGATGCGTGTCGCGTCTAGGAGTCGCTGGCGTTTCTTTAACAGCCGCCGCTGCCGCCGCTTTGAGTCCTCCGACACCCAATACTCTTTTGTGCCAGCTCTAAATAAACTGCACGCCTGTTTATCATCTACAAATATCACATCTTTCTCACTACCCATTAGCCATTAACACGTGCACATTCTCGTCCATAATACATTACTCTATTCTCGCAGAAGATCGCGCCGCAACCAATAACTGCCCTAAGCACTCGATCTTTTCTCTCAACCGAGACATCAAGCTAAAGGTATAATTAGCAGTAACAGCCGGCCCACCCTCAGATTTTTAATGAAATACTTTGAAAGCTTGGTGTTAACAATTTGTAGTTGCTTCGAGTTTGATAAACGTGTTAGCAGCTGCTTGATAATTCTTCAGTTTCTTAGCTCTTCTAATTAGAGTCCATCGCCTGGTTCTCGGGCATCATGTCCAGCGAGGAGGATCACATTATAGGCTACCGTAAATAAAAGAAGTGTGGGGAGGAAATTCCCAGTGGACATCGCAATTTGTACTACAAGCTTTTGATGATTGTGCATTCTCTACGCTGTCATATTCGAGAGACGAATGACAGCCATGCTGCCATACACATTATGGCGGAATTCACGCTGTCTCCTTTTTCCAAAGATTGAAATCGGAGGATCGAATCCGTAAAGTTTGTTTACCGATTCGTCTTCATCCGCTAATAACATCAGTCAATGTCGTGGCTGACCCTCAGCAATCTTAATGCTACTTGTTGTTTGCTATTGAGCAGTCATCTCCAACATGCGTACGATAGGCACTTGTGGAAAACTGAGCTTGATTGTGACTCTTGTTTGCGGAGTACTTAAACCCCCGTCCGGAAGTAGTGCTCGGGAGGAAAGCTACTAGGCTGCAGCTACCGGTTTTTCATCCTCCTGCTCCGTCTGGATGAATGATTACGGTTTACAGATGAAATCTTTGCAGTGTGCTTCGGCCGGAGGAGCATGCATCAGCTCATGTGTCACAGCTGGGTTGATTATGATGGATTTAGGGGCGAATGAAAAAGTATGGCTGGAGATAACCAATGTGAAAACATGCTCAAGCTGGACGGAGAATGATTGAATGCAGATTCCGTCAAACAAGCCAAAATGCTATTAACGATGGCTACCTTCGGAACTTTTGATGGGCTTGAGCACATGTGAATTGTGTACATTATATTAAAAGTGACAGGTCGGAAAAGAAATTTGTGATTGATTGGAAAGCAAATATGACGATGGGAACCTAAGGACCGGGGGATTAAAATATACCAGACGTAGACGGTCCAAGCGAGCTACGCGTCAACGGAGGAAACATGGCAAGAACGCTAGCATCATGAAAGGAGAGATGTGCTCATCAGCGGTTTAGAGCGACTCCAACTTTTGATAGCGTCTCACCGATAAGGACGGAAGATGGATTCACCAAGAGATGTTTTGCCAATGACAAAATAATCTCAGGCGTCCTCCAGTCAAGATTAACGACTTACCTCTTGAAACATATAAATTGCTTGTGTTCAATAATCTTGTCATCTGACCACCGGCGGCAGTAATTCAGATCGACTTTGGGGGCAAGCATACTATGGGCCTCTGATCATCCTCATCAGACCTGTTAACGCCCTTAAAGTCTCTGTCTTTGCTATGTAAGCACTTCGTTCAGCTCGCGAATGCGTTTATTTATCACGATGCCTACCGTGAAGACTTGTTTAGGTCAACTCTATTACGCAAAAGTCGTAAATAAAACACAATTTTTAATTTGCGTGTTACTCAAACGAGAATCGGTGAGAAGATAAGATTACTTGCCGGGCCTAAATTCCGTGATGTAGCTCGCGAGTTTCAGTTTTCTGACAAACGGAAGGCATGAGACATTGGAGAGGAAATAGCTGCTTAGACGGAATTTACCACCTCCTTAACGCTGTCAGCGGTGGACATCCTTTAATTTTTTACTCTTTTGTAACATTCTATGAGTGTGGCGGTGGCTAGAATGATCAAGTACGGGGGTAAGGGTGAGAAAAAATAGCATTTACAAAACTTGTAGCATGAGGGCAGATACTTGTGCGTGTGGTGAACCACGCTCGAATTTTTCCCAAAGAAAGCCATATTTTTACAACATTATGTGGCGGTGTTGCTTGTACCAGACGGAAAACTTTTATCTAATTTACAAAACTTGACGAGCTTTTTAGTAGTACTTTTGCATTAGCTAACAATGGTCGATCCGTCCATCGTGTCCTTTCTTTCCGTTTTCACAATCACGCAAAAGGATACAAAGATAAGCGACTGCGACTGAAGCTGCACAGTGCACAACACAACGTTTTACGCTAAAATGATGGAAAAAAGCATTGTGGCCTAACTTATGCCAATTTTTCCCTGGGTTTCAGCCTTAACGCAAACATTAGAGGTAAGAGTTATAACAGTGTTAGCAATATATTTTCGATATACATGCAGTTTAAATAAAAAAAGTACACGACGTTATGGCACATGCAAGGTAATTTTAAGTTGAGTAGGTCATTTATGCAACTTGGAAGGACAAAGTATCCATTAACTATAGTTATTCGAAAAATGGTTTTTGGGATTGTTTGCTTCCAATGTAATTCAATACTGGGCTGAGGCGTTGTGAGGAGCCCTTTGAGGGAGCAACTGTACTCCGCTCATTAACCGGGTCAAATGTAGAGGAACAAGTTCGGAATACTGGAACAGTTCAGTGCACATTTCAAACTGATTATCTTGTTTAGAACGAGCATGAGCTTTGTATAATGTACCTCAAGGCATGCAATGCCGCCAGAGTCAATGCAATATTTCCTCCAGGATTTACGACTCGTTTCACTTTAAACGACCAGCACATATTTCAGTCAGCCTATCAGCTCGGATGTCATGATTCACTCGTCCATCTACAGCAGGTAATGCAATACTGATGATTTTCAAGTGGAACAGTTTAGCCGTCGTAAAGGGTTGGCGGATAGATAAAACTTGTAGGGACCGGTTAAGAGACAAACGAGATCATACTGTTATAACGTGGAGAAAAATCACGTACAAAAGAGAAATTTTAGCTACGATCTGTGGTGCCTAGAGTCTAAAATAAAAGCTTCATAGGAAAAGTATCTTAGGAGGCCACGTACGACTCCTATTTGGCTCTCAGAGGACAGAAAGATGAGAAGGTTGGAAATGACGCGACAAGTATATCGTTCAATTTTGAGGTGTTGCATGAGCGGACCTCTTGGGGAAAATGAAATTGAAAAGCTACATGTGAAAGTCCCGTCGTGTTTCGCACATACAAGAACGTAAGTTTGGCGTTTTAGTGACAAATGAGAGCAGGTGTTGGAACATTAAAAGGATTTCAATAGCACGTCTCATTTAACCAGATGAGACATGCGAGTTATCTTGTCGGTTACTACATTTTATCCTCTTCGACTCCGACATTCTCCGCAATCATCTCCGCCAAGTGACGAACGGCTCAAACCTTAAAGTGTGGAATACACAAGAGGCGACATTCTGTCGTGATGTTTAACTTGCAGCGTCGAGTACTTCACTTGAAGAAGAGC
>VRMD01001370.1:0-17345 GCA_009872375.1 Sminthurides bifidus
TATTATTAATCCCTCCCCAGGTGTTTATTACGTGACAGCGCCACCTGAGCCAGTGCCAGCTTACCAAGAGGTAGCTGTGGTGGAAACGCCGTATGAGCAGCAAGTCTTCGTTCAGGCTCCAGCAGAAAGAAATAATCGCACGTTTATTTATTGCTGCGCTGCAATCTGCATCGTTCTTGTGTTGCTTGCCGTTATTTTGGGAGCTGTATTCGGTATGAGAGGGTATCGAGTGTATCGAAGGGTGTGGGTTTGTCGGAGTTGCATATTCCCTTGCAAATGTGGTGGATACTATGCCTATGTCTGACGATGTGTACGAGTAACAAGATAGTTTTAATGAAGTTAGTAATGGAAACCGTTGCTATGACCACAATTTATGCAGAAAGGCGCTTTTACTCAAGTTTGTAGCGTAGAAAATTCATGCCATCTAAATGTGTCCCATCGTGAATCAAAAGATACAGCATCCCGTGCCTCAAGCTACATGATGACGATAACCCATCGATACTTGCATAAACTAGTGGAAAGCTACCATCTTTATGCTCATCGGGGCGATGGAGACCAAGAAACAGGGTCTGCAGTGGCAAGTGTAAGTTCGAATTTTATCAGAGACAAACATAAATTAGATGGAGGTGGGGGTACCAAATTAAACGCTAATTGCCATTTTGACGCAGGTTAAGGGCCAAAGCAAGCGTCGGTGTAGAAAGCGTTCGTCATCGTCAGAGCCAAATCCTACAGATAAGTTCACACAGTTGGACGACGGGGACCCTTGCGACTGCTCATGCTTTCAATATTTGTAAGATGTAGTGATGTAATGTACTCCACAGCTTGGGATTAATTTAATCTTTATTTTATCAATTGTCGATCGTACTGGTTAACTTGTATGCTTGCAGGTGGTGCGTGATATTGATGACAGCCGCGGTTTTACGTAATGTATACTGTGACAAAATTACAAACCACGCTTTGTTAGACGATTCGATCGAAGTCATGTGAATTCTACATCTGCGTCTGTGTGGATTAAAGTTTTAGTTTGGCTTGCCAGTCTATTATGGCCGGACAGAAGGAACGGTAACCACAGAAAGGAGGCGTACGCAGGGAATATCTTCGGTTATGACGAAGAGGCAATTGAAGAATTGGCCTCATTAGGAGAAAACCACGCTTTATGTTCGAAGGGAGCGAATGTTTTTAGAGTCAACAATTGGCCACCCTTCCGAGGAGCAGAATGTGATCACGAGCCTAAAGTTATTCTTAATCAAGACAAGAGCGAATATGTAGAGAAGTACTGGCAGTTTAAGTCGCCGGGGGATGTGGAAATAAGGTTGAAGAAAAGCATCGTTTTAGAAGCTATGACCAGCCGGCATCCACCTAAGCTACCCGTTCATCAGCCTCAAATTGTGACAGTTTATGTAAGCTAAATATTTGTGCGCTTCTCTCATGATGCATCAATTAGATTTGGCTCTGAGTTCATCAATGAAGAAACGCTGTTTGTGAATTTTAGGGCGTAGTTTACGACGAGAACTACGAATCTTTCCAAGCGGAGCTGGGAAGTTTTAAATTTACAAATAGCGATACAGGTTGGCAAATTTACTACTTCGAGGTATGCCCATATTTCACAAAAATTCATGTTCTTCAATTGTGATAATGGACGTAGCTAAGTTGCAAATAGAGGTGATTACGTTTGCAATTTTCCAGGAGAACATGCAGCCGTTCCAAATATACCGTGTGATTTTCGAGAATCAGAAAACAACTCAACTTTTGCACACATACAGTATTTCTATGCACGGTAACCATAAAAAAGAAGAGCCTAGTGAAGCTGGCATAGAATAAAACAAACCTGATGTTTTTGATCTCAGCAGTTCATTGAAAGTTGTTTTTCTTAAAAGATTTAGCGCTTCTATGGAATTCCTTTATAAAAGCTTAAAGCTTATAGTACATCATTACAGCGGTTCAGTCTATTGCTTGCGTATCAAGAACGATCTTGTACGCTTAATCGTAATAATATCACAATATGATACTTGATCATATAATTAACAATGTGCAAGACATCCCAGCACCATCATCATACTCCTGAGAAATCAACTCTTTATTTACACAAGTACGTAATAATAGATCCGAATCGGCTAAGCATGGCATTAAAATAAATAGTCCGATTAAATTTTTCTTCCACGTACTCGCATTTTAGTCTACACCCTGGAAACCAGGATATCCTATGCTAGGCTTATATGACCCTGCTGCAGCGACAATGGCAGCCTACAAAAGAAAATTAACGTAAACTTTCAAAAAATACTTAAAAAATATTTTAAGGGAATGCTCTCGACAAAGGATTTCAAACAAAGCTCACCCTAGTAATCCACGATATATTTTCTATATACTTCCAGAGCAAGCACTGCTTCGCCACGAGTAATTTGGGTGCACACGTCGTACCATCATTGATTGAATGATGAAAAAACGTCCAATCCAGCTCTGCTTCTTCCATACTCTATAAAAATTTTAGTTCAAGTAAAGAAAGAAAAATAGACGAACTTATTCCTATTGGAAGAGAAACAAGATTTATACCTCGACATTAAGCGGGACTGGAGCTGACGGCGAATACTTCGTCACAATCACATGAGCTCTATAAACTGCGTCATCATAAGACTGAGATTGCAGAATGTCCGTCTTGAAAGAACTTTTCGAAGAGAATTTAATACCCTTTTCCCAAATATCCGCAGGTATTTCCTAAAGATTGTAACATAATGTCGTAATCAAAATTTTATATTAACTGCTTCCACATCGTAAGCTCTAATTTTTTTATCTTACCTGTTGTGAGCAGTATCTGAAGTGCACCCCGATTTTAGGGAACAGTTCCACGTAAGAGTTCACAACAGGATTGGTAAGGACATCTCCTAGGTATGCTATGACTAGACGACGCAAGTAACCGTAATGCTCAAATAGAGTCAGACATTCAGCTAAAGCCAGCAGAGGAGCACGATCTTTACACCTAAAATTCAATACGGGGTTTTGGCAGCCGGAAGCTAATTGTTCTACTTGATCCAAAGTTAGGGTGCCACTATCGACAATCACAAATTCAGTAGATGATGACAAGGCCCTGGCAATGGAACAACCAATAGCATTGGTTAACTGATTGCTTACATATTACAACTTATGAAAGTTTCAAAAGCTACTTTTGATTATTTTTAGAAATAAGACAATTACCGTCCAAAATAATTCAGGTCCATGCTCGGATTCAGTAGTGACGTATGATGAGGTGACGTTACGCCTCCCAGGCATGCCATCCCTTTCGAAATTCCGGTTACAGTAACAATGTCTTCATACAAGCATGTTAAAGTTTTCCCTTTGCATAATGTTGCAGTATGAGTAGATCCCATTTCAGCTGATTCTTTCATGTCAAGCGCGACCCAGAGTAAAGAAAAAATGTCTTCTCGAGTCCAGCTATCCAGACTGACGAGATCTCTTCCTCTTAGGTTGCTGTAATGTCAGAAAAGATTAGCTATGCCATTACAATGCAAAACTTCGCAAATCAAACTGAGTAAAAGCTGTTGAACTTCCGCACCTCAAGAGCTTTTTCTTGGCTTCGATGGTGGAGTCGTGAAAATGCTTTTTGCCTACGCTATGCCAGTTCTTCGGTGTAAAACGTCGCAACCGACCAAGTCGTAGCAGGAGCTTGCTGGTATTCATTTTCAATTATCTCAATTGTGCAGAATATGAGGGTCTGGTTGGCTATTCAGCTTTTCAAGTCTTAGGGATTGAATTCTCTCCAAATGTTGGTCCACTGTCAACTTTATTCACACTTTGAAATCAAACACATGAGTGAAAGGTCCATTGGTGCTCATATTCAATTTTTGTCGAGCTCCGTAAACACCTCTTTGAACGTTTGTTACAACTCTAGTCTCATCAGCACCTGCATCCCGTAGAAGCTTTTTAATGTCGTCGAACAATTGGCTAAATAAGTCTGATCCTACGGTCTTCTCAACCAAGCCATGATACTGTACGCTTTTTCCTTTCAGCTTACCACCTAAAGTGGCCTGTGGAATCAACAGGAGGCTACAATCTGGGAATAATTCTGCACAAGATTTCCGCCCACGCGTTTCTTCTTCGTCATTTGGTTCGGTCAATTTTGCCTGAAGAATCGACTTTGCTGCAACAAAAGGTGTATCGTTTAAAATGTATAAAGTAAATATCGGATCTAATTTTAACATGTGCAAAAAATGATTGCATCCATCATTACCTACGTGGCTTGCGGTTGCAGGTGTAGCCCCTTGCAAAAAACAGACAAATACGGCAACCCCTTTTTCAATAGATACCGGTTTATCATCCGTATCAAAGCACAAATCGGCCTTAAGACATTGTTGCATTACTATCCTGCAAGTATTATCGGAGCTTTCGGTGACCTTCAAAGTACTCATACCTGTCTCGGACCACTGCACCCTACGCAAAGAAAACACTGAATTTCTAAACAGTATTTTTGACAAATGTCGCTGAACACCAACATCCTCCACGTCCACTGTACTAACAACCTTCGAAACCAGCAGAACCTTCCGAGCTCAAATGGCGTTACTTGAACACAAAATACCTGCCCTGGTTATTAAAATGGTTACCAAAAGCAATCTTCATTATAACTTTGTAAAACACAGATTCTATCGACTCACCTCCGTCAACCCCAGAAAGGAAAACGAAACACGTAATGCCGAAATAATGTTGCACATTAATCGGTCACAAATTTGAAAATATCCAGATTCCCATCTCAAGAACTCTGCATAAAATAGTTAACTTATTACTTTTCGGTTTACGTTAACTTAACAACCCATAATTTTCTTGATGAGTAGAATTTATCGCAGACCGACGAGCAAGTCTACGGCAAACTTTTGTCGAAAAGTAGATCCCTTCTTTGGGTAAAGCCAACACCACCAGATGGCTGCAGAAGGTTCGGATTTTACGTTTTTCTCTGCCCTGCCCAATCACACAACAAAAGGTCGGCCGAAGGACTTGGTCGCCGCATTCCATTTTATAATAATTTGTCATTTTGCATTTCAGCTGGACATCACCAACAGATGTACGATAGGATGCTGAGAACGTGATGATGGGAAACATCAGAAACAGTATACAATTAACAAAGCAAATTGTTAAGCCGGCTATCCTTCACTTTTAGCTGGGTGTAAAAACGTGATGATGGGAAACATCAGAAACAGTATACAATTAACAAAGCAAATTGTTAAGCCGGCTATCCTTCACTTTTAGCTGGGTGTAAACTCTTATGCAGTCGCAGACATACAGAGACCCTTCAATCACTTCTGGAAGTCGTATCGTAACGTCACAGTTATCGAATCTAAAGTTTATATGTTTTGTAGAACTGCATTATTTATTAACCCTGTTGGTCGGAGGCATCAAGCCGCTGTATCAAATCATTTTGACTCAACAGGTGTTATAAAGAAGAGGGAGTTATGGGAAAACATATGGCATTTGCGCAAATTGACGTTGTTAATGCGGTACGTTTTATTACAACGGCGAGTTCAGTAGCGTATAAACTATTAACAAGATTTTTGTACATAAATTCTTGTAGTTAAAAATAAACACATGCACCTAAAATAACTGAAGGCTCAGTCTTGAGTGCTCACGTGAAATGCACATAGTATTTCTTGGGCTGCCGCTGTCTATGCTTTTTCTGACATTGTTATATAAACATGATTTAACCATTTCCATTGTTATGTAGTTAGTGGTGATAGGAATGAGTTTTTGCTCTAGTGGACTCTATTATTCTTATGGTGTGGTAGCGATCTCCAGGAGTGGAGCAAGTTAAAAATAAGTCATACAATTCCTTGGTCTTCTTCCGTTCATGTTTGTAAAGGAGGAAAGGGATGATTTAGTTTTTATCACAGAAAAAACAGTTTCACTGAGTCACTGCCATAATAAATGGGCACTCCAAACAAATAAAAGTAAAACCAAGGGTCCGCACTAGGGACGAGATGGATGAGGGCACATGTATTCATTTAGATCCTGCTACAAGCTCGCTCCAGCTACGGTTGTTAGAATAATTGAATTCTTTTAAGAAAGAATGTGTCGAGACTTTTGGTAGTGATGTAAAGATTTAAGACTTAGATCGTTTGTTTCGTCAAGTGTTTGAGGCTTGCAGCACCAAAAGTCTCTTTCATTCCTTTCTCAAGCAACTCAAGGAGTGTATGTATCTGTTCTCCATCATGTGCCATTACAGATGGGACGTTTCCTCGGTACTTCATCAATCCACCAAGTCCGTGCCTCCAGATGAATGCGTTGTGTTTCGAGCTCAATGTAGTTAACTTTTCCTCGTAAATTCAGCTGCATTTGTCTTTTGGTAGCACACATACATAAGGCACAATGTAGAGGTTGGTGGAAGTAAGGTAATTCGAGAAGATTCGTGTTGCAAAAGAAACACAGTCGGAGATTTCCATGTGCGGGGAACCGTGCAACATTACCAGTTTGGTTTCCTTGGGAAGGAAGTGGGCATCTGCGGGTTTGTCTTGGTTTGTTTTTCCAGCTCACATGAGGGCTGGAAGTGAAGATTTAGGCTGATTCCCCTATCCGGTTTTCTTCTGTCAGCCTTTGGAGTTAGTTAGCATGTTGTACGCATTCGATGGCCAGACTACGTGATTGCATCCAAATCCAGAAGAAGCAGTTATCCAATTCTAATCTATCCATTTCCATTTCAGTTTGTATGGCTGGCATGTAATTTAGCTGAGGCTTGTTGTTGAGCTTGTCTGAACTGTGGTGCATGCAGCTTGTTTAGATCATGATTTATGACAGGGATTGGACGGGAAAAAACTGGAGACTTGGCTCAGGTAGATCTCCTCAGGGGTTCCTCACTCTCACATATTCGAAACGTCAATCTGACGGGATTTAGAACTTTAACGAGCCAGGCCCATTACTTCACCCCCACCCCGTGGCCCATTCTTCTTCCAACTTCTTCTGAACCCTCCTCATCTTCAATACCAACAACAACAAGGACTTTCTCAGATTCCTACCTCAGTATTCCAGGGTATGCGTGCTGGCTCTTCCCCGTCCTCTCCTCTGGTTCTTCTGGAGGAACCCGTTGAATTATTCATCCTCTTAAAGGATTTTATAGCACAACATGTGCTGAATAATCCAGCGAGCAAGCAACCCAATTACCGAACATGCTTGTCTTTCACGAACTCTTTAATGTACTTTTCTTCTCACACGGTAACGAGCTGATGATTGTAGCCTGTGCTTCAGCTTAATCACTCCCTTTCCTGCCCTGAGTAAATAAGGGCTAAACAATTGTTTCTCCTCTGCGCCACGTATCGGTTCGCATTTCGTGCAACCCTACTCCGAATCCTGTAACGTGATGATGATGGTGATGTCCGTGAATCAATCCACCCGCCTCTTCCGGTGGAGGTGGCAGGCTCCTAGTTCCGGGATTGTTATAGCCCTGTCTGCGACTGAAGTGCGCGGTAGAGTCATTTGAATACTTTTTACAGTTGAGTCTCTTCCGCAGCTCAGACATGGACAGAACCCAGTTCTTCCACGACACGCGCCAAATCACCCAAACGCCTGTATAGGAGGAAGCAAAAATATGCCACAATTAACATTTGATGGATTCTCCAGTTTTACTTTGATCCGGTGCCAGACGCGCATGCATAGTCTGTCAAAATTCCAGCAGCCGTCACCATCACCTAATCCGCCACAATCAGCCCAACACAATCTGTAAGACAGAGAAGCAAGGACTTTTATGCACTTACACGCTGTCAGCCCTGGAGCCAACTGCAGATTATGTAAAAGTAAAATGAGATCTAATCTCCGTCGTCGTCCTCCATCCCCGTCATCCAGGTTATTTCGAATTCTTTCCCATTCCTCTTCTCGGTAAAGGTATTCATAGAAAGTCACCACCAGCTGAGCAGCCAGTGTCAGGAGATGAAGGACGGAAAAGAGCACTAGCCTTGTCCACATGGCTCTCTGTTCTTCCTTCAACCGAGTTTGTTGTGAGTTAGCAAACGTAGGAATGCTGCTCACAAATTGATAGTCGACTCCTTTGCCCGCACCCCTTCCACGCAATAATCTTACAGTTCCACCCCAGAGTAAGAAAGTCAGTCCATGGCCGACGCAAAGCGCCAACGGAATCAGTCTCATGAACAACAATTCTCTGGAATCCTACAGAACCCACAGAAAACAACCACAAATCAATGTAACTTGTAACATCGTCTCACGATCAATCCGTTTCTCAACTCCCCGGCAACATAATCCAAAAGGAGAAACACGATATATTTCCTTTTCTGTCCTCCTTACCTGATAACCAACTCCGCAGATACCAGTGAGAGAATCGGAGTCGATTTGTTTTCCCAGAAGAACAAGGCACGTCAGGAAGGATCCCGTGCCCCATGCCACAAGATGAAAAAGAGATGACTCCCGATTACCCAATCGAGTCGCGAACGTCTTCTTCAAGCTCAAAACCCATGACAGGGTTAGCATAAGCCACCACAAAGTGCTCACGTTTCCAAAGAAATACGTCAACAAGAAAACTAAGGAACATGAGGGTGGGACTAGACTACCCCTCGCCAGCACCTCGCTTCCAGACTGTTTATCCAGCATACATCCATCCCAGTTATTCATAACGCTGGCAAGCGTCCCAAACGAATACAAAATTTGACAGCAGACGATGTATAGCAGAGGCCGTTCCGCAGGACAGCACAGTTTCTGCAACCAAAAGGTTCATGATATTCATTAATTTTGACCATTCATCTCAATCAATTACACTGCATACACTGTGATTCGATATATGTATGTACTTCAATCTTGAGTGTACAGCTCATCCGATCTAGCTCTCACTTTATTCTGCCAAAGGTCTTTCGTGTCGTTATTGGAGATACTTAATTGAATCTTGAATTAGAAGTACGAGTTGCTTATCATTGACTTTCAACTTGTCTATTGTCTATGTCATTCTCCTACATAAGATCTTACATCATATTAGCATGTCCACCTTAAACTGATGCTTAAGTTCTAGCGATGTCTCATCGGTATGTACACTCAATTAATCACCAATAAAATTCTCAAGTTACAAGCCTACCAATCTCGCATATGAATTTAAAAAGCTTACCCTGACGCAGGCGGTGGCCAGTAAAATGACGACCAGTGATGCTACTAAAGAAATCAAGCTCCAAACGAGAACGTAGTGCCTCGCAAATTTCTTTTCCTCTTTGGTAAATCCTCCTGAGGCCTCACAACGGCGTGTAACATTCTCCACGACTAGAAATTCTTCGATCTCCACAAGAGTAATCCTTAGTAGGCTTAAGAACAGGCAAGCCCGAAATCGTTTTCAGGTTATGTAAGTTCCCAAAATCCATTTTAGACATCGGTGGGAGGGCCATGACGGAGCTTTTGTTTCTAATTCGCAATGTTTCATCTGGTCCGCCGAGACCCATAAATGGAAAACCGTGAGAAGACAGCATAGGGTTCGAGCTCGTTGTCACCGCATGGGGAGAACGATGCTCATACCCAGACTCGAAGTCCGGCATAGGGATGCACATGTGATCGTGATTATTTTCAACATGAAACAGATCGCAATCCAAGCCTTCTGGCCAAGGAAACCCGAATTCCTTCAGCACTGGCTCACATTTTGAGCGGACGGAAAGACACACATCTCTGCAGGGTCCGATGGGTTGAGCAACCTTATCGGTGCACATCGGAGCGTACGTAGAGCATAGAAGCAGCGTCAAGTGCGATGAACATCCGTACCTTTTTTAAACAGATGAGCAACAAAGCAATTATCACCTACTGTCGATTCCCACCCCAGCCGACCATACAAATTGAATGAATGCACGTACTTGATCAAAGGTGTGAAAGTTTGCAGAAATGCCTCAGCATCCGCTTGCGTGTCATGGTTCATAATATTAGGCATCAGCGTTTCCTCGTATCCAACTCCTTTACAGAGGTCTATAAATCGGAAAGCATTATTGCAATTAAACTGTCTTGATTCAGACCATTTAATGTAATCTGTGAGCTCAATTGTCAATGAATTTTCTATGCTTCCAAAAATGGTGTTTTGAGTCAAAAATGTCTGTTATCAGTTGTTGACCCGTCGTTGTTGATTTCCATTTTTAACAGTAATATTACAATCCAGCGCTAACTTATGAGTATGAGTGAGCAAAGGAACAAATAGTTTACTTGCAGCTTGCCCCTCACTGCTTTTAATCCATTGTTGCCGGTGGTGGCATTTTACCTAAAAACTAGATTGGACCTTAAAGTGTCACATTATTTCAGCTTACCGATTCGCAGAGGTTCACATTGCGGTTGGATTATATTCCCATGAATTCCGTGGTGGAGAGACACAGGTGTGTGTCTGGTAAAAAAGTTAACGTCAGTCGCGCCACTCCAGTCCACAATTGTGACAAACACCATCACAACAATGCAGCAGCACTCCGAGAATACTTTTTTGCCCATTTTCATCTTCTTTGCCTCTGCACCGTCGCCGCTTTTCTTGCACAAAACAAACCGAAGCAGAAAGCCGAAGCTCTCCTTCCTTGCTGGAGATTACAAGCGTTTCACAATCTTTTTCTCAGGGCTTTACATCATTTTTCCTACTCCCACCCCTCGTACTGCAGGCGATTCTCGTTCTTCGGGCACATTTTTCACAAGTATTGGCTGCAGGTAATTGATAAAATAGAAGCGTTATGGAGCGCTAATGCACGCTGGCCCTGTGAACTCTAAACGTACGCTAATAAAAGTGATCACGAGGGTAGTGCATCCGCTTCCACTTTTGAGTAAACAAGTTCTGGAATTTGCACCTTGTTAGCCTAACTAGCTCTAATTACCTCCCTGTCTTGAGCGAGCTAATCCACCCTCAATGCATACTTAGCAAGGAGGGAGAAAGGTGTGAATCCGGAGTAGAATAATCCTTCAGGCAGGAGAACAAACTGGACACACGGTGCAAACACATGCACACACACATTACACAGTTAACAAGCTCAAGAATGCGTTTTCGTCCATGAAATCTCAAGATTTGAAAGAATCGCCTTATTCCTACCGTACTAACTAGAGCCGAGAATATCCCCGTCCTTCCTCTCAGAGTTGTTAAACAAGACTGGTTAACAACCCTGCCAGTTTATTATTTCAGCCCCGTCTTTCCTTATTCGAAAAGCACTCTTGAAAGATGCTCGCATGTCCATCTGCCCAGCATTTTGTATTCTGTTCAACTCTCGCCTACACCCCAGCTCTTCTTCATCCCAGGGCCTTCTTGAACAAGTGAGGGATGCGGGGCAAGAATCTGTTAAATCTTTATATACTGCTTGCAGCCCAGGTTAAAAACTTTTTGGTTTATTTGCTCCACTGGCTGCTACTCCCTCCCTCACACAATACAATTACTTGCACCGACCTGACGGTCCGAACAACATGAAAGTATTCACGAACAGAAAAATTGTCAGAAACAACTGTAGTCCCAAAACATTTCAACCTCCACACACCTCCATCGAGTTAGTACGTTTCTTTAGGTCTGGCCTTCCTGTCAAGAATACCCTACTCACCTTTCCCAATGTCCATATCTTCCAGGGAGCAGATCCACAGCCTACAGTAGATTTTAACATGTAAATGCAGAAGCAGTTCCATTCCTCGTCAATCTTTCTTTCTTGTCCTATACACGTTATCTTCAATTCCATGACTCTTCAAATCCTACTATTGAATTCAATTCACGGAATCTATTCATCTACACTCTTTACAATCATCTGTTGGTTCAGACTGAGATGCTTGCTAGAGTACCGTGCCAACTCATATTCCCACGTCTAGATATAAGACTCAACGCTCTCCTATTTCTAAATCCATTATTCCTCCCGTTACAGGGAGCGTTTCCTTTCGAAATAATTAAGTCCTTCCTTAGCCGAATCTCTTCTATTCTATACGTGTAGTTATGGCTCTCATTCCTTGTTGCAGGGATGAACGGAGCAGATGTAAGAGGTCCTCATACGACCCATGACAGCTTAGCCTAAATCCTTCGACCAGCCTGCTCAAACAAGAGTGCTTCAGCAAACAAAGCCCTGCCACCTTTAACCAAACATCACATCAACATCTGTCCGACTACTCAAAACTAGACACCAACTAGCTTCTGGATCTTTTGCTTTCATTTACTTTCCTCCACGCTTTTCACGCTTCCATTTAAACATTAGGACAGTCTATTCAAATCCCCCTTTCTTCCTCCCATCCCTAACGACAATCTTCTTTTTAAAAACAATCAGTTCGCTCATCCCTTCGCTCAATGCCTCAAATCGGGTGAAACATTTATCTGCTCATCTTCCGTAATCATCAGTAATGCACAACATTTCACACCTTCTCACCAATCTTGCGCATCTAAACACTAATTCTTTGCTAAGCGTATTTCATCACGCCTTCCTTTTCATACTTACAGCCAGATCCAACATCCAACGAGTAGTAATTCAAGTTCCGTTTATCCTCACATCCTGAACCCATGTTTGCGAAATCAAACAACAGGCCTGCTGCCTTTGTCGGCGTCTTTAATCTTTTTCTCTTTGCCCCATCTTCTCTCGCTCATTCTTCTTGTGCATGTCTAAACTTCCGTCAATCTTCATCTGCATCAGTTTGCGATTGCCTCCCGCACCTTGCGAACCTTCTCATCTGGAGCTTATTCTACCGCTTAAAGCGAACTTGGCAACTAACGCATCCAAGGAATGCTTTTTAATTAATTTGCTGGTGCTGTAGGAGAATTACGCCCAGTCGTTTACCCGTTAGTCCAAACAACAAATCATACAGATTTTTCATACCCCTAACGAGTCGCACGCTACGCTTGCTGCTTATCTTGCGCCTTTGTCACCTACAAAGATGCCGACACAAATATATCTTGAGAATGACGAAAATCCTTTTTCACTCCCGCTAGCACATCGTTTGAACTTTCCGCAGCGCTGTCTTTCTATTTTTCAGCGTATTTAATTAAACAAGTCATGTTCGTGAAGCACTATTGCAATTATAAAGCTCGTTTTTAAGATCTCTCATCATATTGTCAGGCTCCCTTGTATCGATGAAATACTTTGATTTAATTTCACAGGCATGTTTGTTTACCCTAGCCAGAAGATATACGTTTGTGGTGATGTATTGATGCTGTATTGCAACGGAGCGTCCTCTGTATCACAATCTGGGCTCTTCATTTACAACTATAAATTTGTTTGAAGCATCAAGTTTTAGTCGCACAAGAACTCGAATTCTTGCTTGACTGGAATTTAACTGTAGTAGTAGCCCAATTGAAGTGTAGACCTTGCTGTTTGTCAGCCCGTCTTATCATTAGGCCCTAGTCTTTCGGATACTTAAAATATGAAGAAGTTATTGCATTATGACATTCAAATTTAAGATAAATGCAAATGGCATATATAACCTGGGATTGACGAATACCTTTACTATAACTACTGACTATGCATGTGAGAGATGGCATCAATCGGAATAAAGGACAAGTTTAAGCATTCCGAGTTGGGTGAATATTTTCATGATCCCTTGGCAGTCTATGCATTTCTTTCCTTGAAAAATTTAAAAAAGTAGCGCGAATCCGGAAAAAACTTAAAAAATTAGCGTGCAAGAAATTGAAATAAATAAAATAAAAGGAATAATTTTAACGTCTATATTAATGCGAATTTCTCGTTTCACGATATAATCTATAATCTAAAAGCGCAGCTGACTTCAGACTTAAAGTAGTAAACCCGAGGGATTTAAGAGGTACTAACGATTAGTTGCGAAGAGTTATTATGCGAGTTCCGGTGCAGTGGCGTGTAAACGAAACAATGCCAAAAAATTTACCGTGAATTGTGGTATTATTTTGGCACACGTATCTTGAAAACGTGTAATTTAAACTTCGTGATGAATCTCTAGACGATTTTTTTGGAAAAATCCCTCTAAACGTGATCATCTTAGCTAAGTGAAGATGGAATTGATTAATATAAATAGTGACAGTACTAGCCTATCATGGTTAGATTTTCTGTTGAATCGAAGTTTGTTGTTACAGCACCTGAGTAAAGGTACACATGCAGGTAATATGCATTGTGTATAAGATTTAAAAATATTTAGATTAAGACGTTTCTGGATACATTTAATACGATTTCAATCTATGGCGTTTTAGAACCGTCGCCTACAGCTTTGATAACTCAGTTCTTGGTTAATTCGGATAAATGGGCTGTAGCTACTGAAATGCTTCCTACTGCCACAACTCCGCAAGCTGATCAAGACAGTTTTGCAAGGAGCAACCGGCAAAGGAAGCACAGAATGCGTACATTAAAAATGATGGCATTGCAAGTAGCTGCCTTTTTGGATTGGGATTTAGATGTTGTAGCGAAGTAAGTACACACATCGCTTAAAAATATGAAGTCACTGTTAGCATTTATGAAATTACTGTTACTTTCACATGTTGGATCTATGTGTTACAGGTTGCCCATAACGGTCCAGAATTCGTTGATGACTTCTGTAGCAACGCTTGTGGAAGAAAATGGCCAGGGAAATGTATTTTTGGAGAGTTTATACCATCGATGGGCTCTACGAACAATTCAGGCCCATAAAATGTGCAGACTGAATGGCCGACAAAATCCTGTCAAGTGAGTTTGCGCAAGTTCGATAGCTGAAACTTAGGTGGTACATTCATTAATCTTGTTTCGTCTGAATTGTAGCATGCTACAAGTTGAGGCTCTGCAGATAACGGATGGTGTACTGAAGTCTTTAGACCCACAAAGATCTGTACTATTTATTGAAAGTGTGCTTTCAAGACATTTGAAAAATTCTGTGCTTGTGCCAAACTTTGAAACCTTTTCTGGGGTCGATCCGAATTGGTCTGTTGGGAAAGAAATGGAAGCTGAAACTTTTTCGACTATCTTACATTTCGACTCAGGAGTGTATGAGTTATTCGATGGCAGTAGAGAGCAAGCAGTTGAACATTTTAAAAGTTTGAAGTTACCAATTAATAACATCCAGTATTTAAAAGTCAGCGATGCTAAACTCGAAGGATATTTACGTGCTCTTGGCCTAAAAACGTCCTTTGATGAGCGTATTGAGAAAAGGAAAATCATACTTCCTACAATTGGCAATTCAGAAACAGTTGAAATGTCGAAAATGATGCGAACGGGTGACTTCACCAGCCTAAACTCTATCTTGGATAGTGATAGTAATGGCCAATGGGATGAGCAGATGGATAGTGATGAAGAGGAACTCTTACCTCTTGATATTTTGAAGATTCCTGCGGATCCAATTCCTCCAGGTATTTGCTATTCGTCACACACTTTTTATGGTTTCGGACAGTAGTAATTCTATGATATTTGTTTTTCTAGTCGGCCACGACCAAATTGAATTTTATCATTGTGAAAAGGTTTTGCTGGAATCATCTGACTTTCTGAAAATGAAAGAACTCGTATTTCGATTAAATTCATTAAGCCATGGTTTCAGCACTGTGGTGAAATTATTTAGCGAATGGGAGCTACCTGTGCCCATGCAACATGCCTTGGAAAAGATTCCGGCTGGGGCGCTCAGAGACTTCATGTTTGTACTTTTGGCAAAGTCAAAGCAATTTTTAAATCTCAAGGTAACAGTTGGCCCGAGTCTTCTATTTTGTACTCTTTTGATGAAGTTGATGGACTATTCAGTTCCAATAATTCAATTTTTGATAAACAGAACTATGCACAATCTCGCATGGCGTTGCACATCGCAAAAATTGAGCTGCAGGAATCTTTACAACAACCCGGAAGTTCATGGATAAATTATCAGTATCACATTCAGAAGCTAGTACAAATGATTGAGTGGGAAGCTTTGCTAATAGACATTGCTGACGTATCGAGTTCATGGGTTTCCAACGGTAATTCGAATCACTCCAAGTTAGCTGAACGCTGCAAAGACTGTATCCGATTTCTTGAAGATCCCTCATCGGAAGTGAACCCTCGTTCCGAAGTGGTAGAGTGTGTTCTTATAATTCTGATAAATTTCGGAGAATACAAATTTGTGATAGATTTTGAAGAAGCGCAGAAGAGGTAACAAGTTTGCCGAATTTTCTTGATATGTGTAGTAGCCTTTCAATTAATCAACTCTAAATGCTGATTTAATTGTATAGGTGGCCTTTCGTGGAGTTTCTCGGGTTAGTCGCTCGTGTTTGTCGTGACTTTTCGGAGAAGAAAGACGCTTCGCCAAACTACAGAGAGTTATGGACTGCAGGTAGTACAAAAGTTCGGAATCATTCAATAATCATAAAAAACTATCGCATCATTTTATCTTATGTAAGTTTATTGCTGCTCTTAGTTTTACCGATCTGCATGACATCTTCGGCGGGAAAAATACAGCGCTCCATCGGCAAAGAAAGTATTATTTCCAATCGATCGTCCCTGCTGTGGGTTTTAGACAGGTCTTGCTCGCATACGTTAATAACTGTGTTCGTTTCACTCTTTTCTCGTCTTCACAACCACATTCTGGACGATGTTGGATTGCAAATTCAAGCAGAACTGCTGCACGTTTGGCCAAACATAATTGATGAGTAATGCTCGAACTGTAATTTTCAGAGAAACATATGGCCGCATTATTGATAACAGGAATTTTGATAATTCTCTCTATTTCAGTGTGATAGGAGGAAATACAATGGATTCTAAATCAAGAATATCTGGGGGATCAAAGTTGAATATACGTCAAGTTCAACATTTCTTAATTCATTTGCTGAACATAGCCCTCACAAAAAGTGAAGAAATCATGTGGCTAAAAATATTGGGTGATGTCAACCTTGCATCGGGTAATCCATCCGTCGCATTGAAGTGCTATGTGGAGCATCTAGCCATCGCTAGCGATTTCTTCGAAAAACATGCAGCACCTTGCTGGGGGGACAATGCTTTATTCAGGAAAATGATCAAATGCTGTGAATCGTTACAATGTTTCACTCAGGTATTGCACATCTTCCAATTTAACCTTGTTGAATAACTTGTTTTAATCATAATACTACTACAAGTCATTTTGTTTTCAGGCCATGATATTGTGCCAGTTCCTCAGTGAAGTGGATTACACGGTTGCGTTTGGAATGGCACAGGAAAAAGTGACTATTGATGGCTCTGACGCGCTTTATGGATTCATTTGGGATCTAACCATACTGGAATTTCTCGTCAATCTGCACACGAAGCGCAACGAGCTAAAAAAGCGCCAGGAAGCAGTAAGTACTCCGTTTTGTTTGGACTATTTCCATGTTATGGAAGGCTACTTATCCTTGATGTAAATTACAGGTTCGACTGTTAGGACTTCTAGAACTGAATGCCAACAATAACGACGAAATCCAAAGGGAAGCGATGTGTTTACGGAAGTCACAGTTCATGCGAACGCTAGCTAAAATGTACATTTTTGTAAGCTAAAATCAGGTAGTGTAGGAC
>VRMD01001371.1:0-17342 GCA_009872375.1 Sminthurides bifidus
CCCTAAGTGAGTTAATGCATGTACGGTTTCTAAAACATACAACTTACTAATAAGTCTCATCCTGCTACATAAACGAATTACTCGAGTTATAAGGAAACATCAAGACCTCTGAGTGCAGCAAGTCTAGCCGAGAGTTACTTACTGATCTCGTCATTCAAGCTCTAGAATTTAAATTTGGACTTTTCTTACTCCAGATTCAAGGCAAATATTTTAATGTTTCGTTCCCTTGTTTTTGAAGGCAAAAATACATCTTTGTCCCCTAGCCTTTCAGTGATTCAAGATTGGGACGTATGTTACCTTACTTGCCCTCCAAAAATGATATGAAAACACAGCATACTGTTTTGCTACGCTACAAAATAACTGCAACTGCCTACATGACGTGGAAAGGCGAACAGCAGCGACGCCCATGCTTTCACTGGTGAAAGGTGGCGTGGTCTGAAACGAGGAGGGACGCACGCCCCTTACAATGTACCACAACTTGAAAGGATGGCTGAAAATTAAGGTGGGTGAAACTTTTACATTTTTAGACGCGTTAACCCTAATTAGATTCGTATTTTGTGTCCATGTTGTTGAATTCCGCTTTTTAAATGGGCGGAATGAGAGCAATACCTACTCCTCTTCCTCATTCGTCCTGATTCGTCAGCCAGAGTTGCATGATAGGGGTTGTTGGCCTTCCCGCTTTAGAGAAAATTAGAAAGACTGTGTTCGGGTGCGGGACAAACGGGCGTGCTACTCTGATTAGATGGAACCGGACGGCGTGTCCCTCTGTCAGAAATTTAGAACATGCTGAGGTTGTAAATGGTGGCAGAGCAGAATTCGTGGAAGTTTGAGAGGGTAGCGAGTGAGCTGGTTTGTTTGGTGTGAGTCAAGTAATTAGACGGTTGTAATGGAATGCATAGTTAGTGACATAAGTGCTCAAATGACATGTTCTCTCGTCTCAACCAAGGTGTGTTTTTGGCTTCGAGCCCCGATGATGCATTACAATATTTTCCAAAGAATGCAGTAGACCCGAACATATTTTTTTACATATGTTACCATGGAGGACAACATGTTGGAAAAAGTTGTAGCTACAAATGTGAATATTGAGATGGAATAAGCCAAGACTAGACCAGGACGATCTGAGACAGTCTACTTGGCAAAAAGGTCTCTTGTCTTGGTTGGTGACCGAGTGAAAATAAAGACGAGAGAGACTTGTGTGGTTAGATCGTTGGCGAACGAGGACTACGTACATGGAGTTCTTACTAAACACGTCACTGGAAGGAAAGAAAGGGAGAAGTGTTAAGAAATTTTCTCTCGCCATGCCTCTTTGACTTGCGACTGAGTCTAATAAGAAAAACAAGGGGACGGAGGGAAACCAAAATACGAGACAAGACTTCTCATATGTCATCATTAGACTTTTACTCCTTGTCCTTCCTTAGACTCGTTCCTGTGTCTACAAGTATCCAATGAATTTTTACAAGACGACATGGTAACCCAACTCCCTTATCAACATTTTGATTTTTTCTCAAACAAACTATCCTCCTTTGAAACACATAGCTTCGTAGAACGGAACCAATCGTATCCGTTACCAATGACATGTCACGCAGATCTTGTCATCCAGTTACATGGGGTAAAATTTTCTCATCTGCATTACTAACTACTAATGTGCTGGGGTGAAAAAGTAGCTCATTTTCACCCCGATCCTATCACTCGAGAAGAAGGCGCCCTTGTAAATCCAGATCTTTTGTACACGACAAATAATTTGGCCTTCCGGTAAAGATTATTTATGGCAAACGGAAATTTCGGAGCTTGTAAAACCGAGTAATTTTCAAATTAGACTTGTCGCTTGGTGTGGTATGTTTCAGTTTGCCCTCAGCACTTGTACAGCACAGTTATTACGTTTGCTTCTGGAACATTTGGTGGTGGCAGGAATCATCTTGGAATGAGGTTGCATTTAAAGTTTGACTCATCGCAAAAGTAATTAGACGCATTGGAAATTATCAAAAACTTATAATTGTTCTAGAAGAAACAGCAAGGAATGAGAGCTTAGCCATAAGCTAGTAGTATACCTGCAGCAGTCAGGAGGCATCATTACTTGATTGCACAGGTGTTTGCTCTTACTGCATTTAGATCTAGTGGACCAATCGATAGTACAGGACTATTAAAGCTACAGCCATTTCATGTTTCATTCAAGACTCCAGTTAAAGGCTGTGTAGGAACAATTAGAACCGTTCACCGGGACAATGTCAACGTGGTAGTGCGCTAATGAAGAGGACATTTACGGGAAAGTTGGGACATGGAGCCATAGACAGTCTCCAGGACTAAACGATAGACATCAAGCCGGAGGAAGACGGACGATGAGAGCTTAATACGAAGCTGGAATTCAAGACTATTAACAACTATTTGTCTGTCGATAGGTCTTAAAATTGTTATCGCACTCGCAGTGCTGTAGAGTGAGGGAGCGCAGCCAATCATCCGTCTAGAGCATTTTAAGATCTTGAGCAAGATATCGGGTTGAAGGAGGTTAAATACTGAGCATCCTTGTACACAAGTCTGCCAACAGAGTTACAAGATGAAAATACAGAAAAACAATGATACAACTGTGAAAGTAAAGAGGGGGCCTTGTAAAAAACAATCCATGAATCAACAATCTTTGGATTACAGTTCGATAGATTTACTTCGTCAGTGCGATCATGGACAAGAGGAAATCATGAGGATCCCACAGTTCGAGCTATGCGCTGGCTGGCTCACAGAGTAGTACAAGTCATGTAACACAGGAAAAGACTTGTACCGTTCGGATATTAGCGTAAACTTGGTCATGACGTGTCAGTATCAGTTTCGGGTTTCAAGATACACATCTTTTGTAAAAGCATGAAAAATTTCATACTACTAAAACCAATATCATGCTCTCTTCACATCTCTCCTTCTGCCTGTCATTAGTGACTTGCGCCGAGTCAAGTTATGTGTCTACTCAATGGTCATTCTTTCAAAGACTGTATGTATGCTTTTACTCCACAAGGATCCAACGAGGAACTTTCCACTTGCATGTATCCACCACAGGCAGATCACTATTGGAGATGAAGATCCAAGCAAATAGCGTAAGAGAGCCTTTCCAGCTGTGAGGAAGCTGGGCCGACGTTGTCACTCGGGACTTAAGGTTTCCGGTGTCCGCTCTGGCGCCTGCGAGTGATTTATTAATCATCCTTTACTCATTTCATCCCCCAGTGGCCAACCCTTATCCCTTGCATCAACAGGAGGAAAGTTGGCAGGAAACTTTTCGTCCTCCGCGGTCAGACCATGCTGTCCACAATTGCACATTCAAACATCACCCAAGAAACTCAAGCCCTCCCAAAAACTCTTTAAATGGCCATCAACTTCTTAAAACAATTAACAACAAGTCAGTGGCCAAGTATTTCACGACAACCGGCGAGTCGACAGCCCTAAACCGATTCTGGGACAGTTATGAATCAACACTGCCATTCACAGCCAGTGTCCCCAGGTCCAAGCCAGCTTTGTTTTCTTTAAACAGAAGTACGAAGACAGATTTGCGGAAATCAGTACAGCTTACGTTGCGGTCATTCTTACTTCACAGTGTCCGACCTCAAAAGGGTAAGCAAGTGCATCCCCGCTCTTGCCACCCTTCATCACGTTTTACTACCCTGCGAATGCTCAGCTATTTTCTTTTCCATGACTAAGGCCCGGAGGAAGTGTGTGAAAGCCTATGAAAGCGATACATATCATCCGGTGGACCATTGGGAATAGCCCATGTGATATGCCATGCCCTTTGGAACGTCCTTAACCTTGGGAAGATAAAGATATGATATTTTTCAAAATAGCTTTTATTCTCCCGGAAACTTTTTGGAACTCTTGTAACCAATTGCCTCATGAGTGCCGAATAGCCTAAGTATAAAGATAGCGAAGCAGCTTGTGTGATTCTCTTAAACTTTTCGTCACAACTTCAAAGCACTGGTCGGTCACACGATTGAAAGTTTTCAAGTCACATGCAGTAGGGTCGGACGGTAAAATCGTCAGCCACTTGATGTTTTCCTCCAGGAGCATAAAACGGTAATAGAGCCAAGCATAAACACTCGTTATCTGTCCTCATGTAAAATGTAATCTTGAGATTCTCACATGAGTTCCTGTCCACGTTTAACACTAACGAGATCAGTTTATGAAATTTAATACGACAGTGTGCGAGCATTGTACATTTGTTCAAATCGTGTAAGTGACACAGATCTCTCATTCATTGAGCCGTTTTGGGGAATTATACAATTATGCATGATGGATTTGTGGGAAAAGCAGGATCGGACAGAAGCACTGGAGTAGCTTGCTGGGCAGTAAACCGCTTGGAGCTTCTGTGAGCCCTGGACTTGGTACAGGTACAGGTAACGTGCTGGCCGGAGGTAAATTGAGCGGCAAAAGGTGCGTGGAATAGGATTGCCGGCTGCAAAAGCACATATTCAAATAAGGTCGGTAGCAAACTTAATTTGAAGCTTGGGTAACCATGTTTCCGAAAGCTCTCGAGCCGAATATGTTGTGATGTTACGAGGATCCACTGGAGGACAGAGGTTCCGAGAGAGTTGATGGATGCCTGCGCTCATTTAAGGCATTAGCTGGTGATGCTTTCACAGCGGTCACCGATTATCCTTTCAAAGCTTGTTTTCATCCTAGATCAGCCATGGGCGTTACTCTTCTGGCTGCCTACATTCCTCATGCACCTTTCATAACATATTTAGAGTGCAAGCTTTCCTCAAAGGAGACGCGTTCACAAATTAGTCCCTTCAACACCACGCTTTGTTTAAAACCTTTTTATTAAAAACAAGGATTTTCCCACAAATTATACACCATTCAGCACTAATTTCTTGCTGCTCCTTTTTATCTTCGCTGTCTTTAAGCACCGAGCTGACATTGATGCTTCAATACGGAGAAAATAGGGAGAGAGGTACAAATATGCAGAGTGTTTTCAGCTTTACGTCAGCCATTTCAAACATAAGGAGATAAAAACATGATATTCACCGTCCACAACACAAGCTCTCGGAACAAGAACTTTTAAATGGAACATGAATCGATATCTTTCAAAGTAAATGTATTACACACGGGCAGTATTAATTTACATGTGACTAAACATCATTTGCTCCTAAGGCTAGTTATTTGTCAAGGAGGTCGGGAAGCGTCAGAGAGGAGAAGAAAGAGAGCTATATATGATGCACTAAAAGGTTTCATTGATATTTGAAAAATTTCCCTTCCTTTGAAACTGGGGAAGGATATTTCACTCGGGTAATATTCCGATAACACAAGTCATAATAATTTTACAGTGCAGTTGTTCAAATTACGGGTCACGGGCATCCCGGATCCGGTTCCCGAACTTGTTCCACACTCCTCCTCTGCCTCGGCTGTAGCAGCAATTTTCAGCATGTGGACCATTACTGAGGGTCTCATGGTTTGAAATGAATGCCAGCTTTGCAGCATTCCTAGTCCTCTGGTCGCAATGGGTTTGGAAAAGGGGGACCAAATCCTGAAGGAAAGTGAGCATTTAATATCGAAACGATGATAAAGAAAGTACAAAGACATTAGCACGTTGACGTAAATCTATTCATTGCGCAAGAGGAGTGACGTGTAAATGGAAAGATATTACATTAAGCTGAATCCCGGAGCTTTTTGCACGAAAAGTGTCATAGCAAATCCGCCATCGGCTTGACTTTTCCGTCCCAGAAGAATTGAGAGGGTGCATTTCAAATCAGGGCTATTGTTGCTAAAGCAGGGGAGTAGCTCATTCAAACCCTGCAGTTCCCCCCATAAAATCTGGCTACATGACTGAATGACTGAAAACCAGGGAATTGGATGAAATGAGCCAAATGGTGACAATAATGCCTTTCCTGTCGGACTGGAGACCGAGGGATAGTGCATGGAAGAGAGGTTTACTTTTTGTAACTCATACCTAATGGTGAAATAGGTTAATGCATTTAAAAGATTTTGATTGAATGTGGGCAGATTTGAATATGAGTCGAAGGCGTTGACTAGTTCGTGTTATCGGATCTTGTATTGCCTGGTGGGTAAAAGTTGGATGCATAGTTGCAATCTTTGTGACGAGCAATTGTGCAGGAGTAAGTGCTGCTTCGAGTGCCGTCATGTACTGCAGATACCGAATTCGCCTTGGAGTTTTTTAGCTCGTTCCAAATCGCATTTGACATTGACAAGGGAGGAGGAATATGAGTGGTGAGGAGAAGTTGATGCGGTGGGTCTTGAATATTGTATCTGAAGCATGTACAGATTTAAGAGAATCCTTTGGGGGATTGTAAAAATTGTAGCACATCCGAACACATGCTATGGAAGGAGTGACATGTGTATTTTAGTAAGAGCAAAGTGGTGCAGCAAAGCTTGGCAGTTGTACCACTCTGAATTACAACTGACAAGTAAGGAGAATGTTCAGTTGGTACATGTAGCTTTTTGTCGCAGTACAGGTGTACGTTAATAGGAACAGCTGAGTGGAACAAGTTCGACTCAATAGAGCGAATATATACGTGGCCGAATGAACTGATCTAATTCTTAATGCACAAATCACAGATTGCATACAAGGACGTAGGAGAAGTGCAAGCGAGAAAATACAATGAGTGAGGGCAAGACAAGGATTTGGCCCAACTTACTAGAAAGCAGAAGAAAGAACAACGTGTTCGAAGCGAGAGAGAGGGAGGGGGTAGGAGTGAAAGAAACAGGTAAAAGAGAAGATAAACACGGTTCAGGATAAGACAAACGTTTCAAGTAAACTGGTGGTGATGGAGGAATAATCTGAAATGGTGATGTTATTGCTTTTAAATGGGGTTTAAAATATCTGACTGAGCGAGTTTCAAGGGTGCATTCCGAGAGCAGGGGTAGAAGAATTCAGGATTATGTAACGATAAGACAAGGGTGCATTAGGGAGAACTGTGAAGCTGAAAGATTATTTCTGGATAGCAGAAATGGAGTAATAGGATCCTTAAGGACTGGAAATTGCCGATTGTTTGACCGTGTTACGGGCACAGAGTGCCACATTATGCTCAGTCCCAGTACATGACAGGATGACACGAGGTAAATATTCCAGGCTGGTGTTCCACCGTTCATGTATTATCAAATAAGATTTTATTCATGTACCGTAGGCGGAAAGAGGCTGAAATTCAGTCCGCCTCTGCCCGGCCCAGCTCGTGCGTTATGGGTTGACAAGGAAATGAGCAGTTTTTTTCGCATTCGATAAGATAAGTGGCAATCGCGAAATGCGGAAGAGTTTAAACAACGGAATAGCTGTACCACACATGGCTGTAGTGTTTGCGCGCCACTGTAGTCTGTATTGATGTAAGATGAATGCTGTGGAGAGACTCTCTCGAGGGTGAGTGGATTCTGTCAATTGCATGCCTAACGACGTGTTGCAAATTGCCGTCTTGGTAAGTACGCGATAAGAAACAGGTCATTTGTGAAAGCCAGATCGGAAACTAACTCGGCTGCTTGTCGCGTAGGTCAGATGGTGGAGTTTGAAGAAGGTGCAACTTGCTCATTTGCCGCCATAGGGCTCAGTTCAGAGGTTCTGGCCTGACGGAGCTGGTCGAAGGAGCGTGCTAAAGGAAAATACGCAAACGGGAAAAGGTCGGTGGGACGGAGGTTGAGAATCGTGGGCATTTTTCAACCGAATTGTCATCCTTCGTACTTAGGAGAGTCTTTAGGCACGCGCATACTTTACAATTTTACACTACGCATGCTGTTTCTCTTGCATGAATAACGAAAGAGAACATGCACCTATCATGTTCAAATTAAATGAGCACACGGAATCTGGCGCCAGGGCTTTTACTCCAACATGTTACAGTATTATCGTGCCAGGGGTTTGTTTTACCTAATTCCGAAACGAGAGGCACTCCTCGAAGAAACGTACCTTGGTGTAGCAAGTACAAACGGAACGTTTCTTTCTCTCTCTCTCTCTCTCTCAGTAAGAACACCGAAGCACTTGATTGTGCCTTGTTCTTCCGCATGTACCAACCCTGGTAGAAATCGATCAACCTGAAGCAAAATCATGCATCAATGCTACGCCATCCTTGTTCGCTAATGAATCATCCAATTATTTCTGGATACCAAAGAGGCAGAATGCGTTCGAGAACTTATTAGCACAAATTACTTGTACTTCTGCGTCTGGAATGTCCCAGCAAGTCTAAAATCGGTACCGCTGTCGACTACAGCTTTTAAAGTGAATCATGCAGTATTTAGAACCCTAAATGCCTTCAACTAGACAGACATCGCAGGATGTAGGTATGAGTGCAAATTTCCCCGGCTAACTGTAAAAGTAGCGAATCTTGAGGGATGTTGAAACAGATGTGATGACGAGGGGATTGCGTTGTTCAACGCCACGGTTACAGCGTCTGGCTCTCCAGACTCCTTGGTGGTGCGTTCTGTGTCTCCTGAGCTGACTCATCAAAAATGCAAATGACAGTGATTACATAGAAAAACATGGATAATCAATCACTAGATGGATAGAGAATACACCTGTAATCGTACTCCCATTACCCTTTATCTTATCATGAAGTGGAGGAATATTAGAAAATTACTTGGAAGCACAAGCAGTTACTTGCGTATCTCCCAGCCAGCTAAGCTTCTCGGAACGAAAGGCATGCAAGACCTCGGAGACGGCGAGCGTTAACGCAAATGGGGAACGAAAGAAGATTCATTCACTATTACTATTAATATGAGGTTCATAATTGTGGTAGTAATTGCAATCTCATACTCACGCAGAGTGAAGGGAAAAAATATTTTTCTCCTCTTTATGACCCTCTTGCACATGCTTATGCTCGCGTCTCCAAACATCTTATCTCGGGATTCTCATGCTGAATTAACCATTAAATTCCTCTTTCGCGTTTCTTCCCTATCTCACCTTGTTCCTACACGTCGTCCTAATTTCTACTCCTTGTAAAACTAGCTTTGAAATCTTAAAACGCATGTTTAATTAATGTCAGTATAAACTTTGATTTCGTCTGTGCCTACTTCAGATTTGAGTACTAGCACCTTCCGGTTATTAGGGAAAATAATCGTAATCAAGTACGGAATGTTGAATTCGTACTTGTTACAATCCAAGTTCAATAGCATTCAAAATTGTTTGTTGATCAAATTGGCAAAAATTACACAAGTATACTAAAGTCGCTTTGGAGTTCACCATGGAAACGTATAAAAATCTGTCCTCATCCTTATAATATATTTTGATTCTTAAACCAAGAGGGCAGGATCGGGTGCTGAATCAATCATCAAGCCTTTTTACGAATTGAATATTAAAGTTATGGCGGTGCACAGGATACGGCGCTACGATACAACGGGTTAAGTGCCTGGTGATGGGAATCTGAAGATGGGTTGTGGTGACGAAATGGATTTGTGCAACGAGTCTACCGGTGTGGGGTAATGATTATCGAAAACTGGTGGCGAGGCATTGTGGCAGTGCTCTGGATTAAGTTTGGAGATAACGGATAAATAGTACTTAAGCAAAGGTGAGACTGGCAGAAGTAAGGAGCTCGAAGTGGACAAGCCTCTCACAGTTTGCAGTTGAAGGATGAGGAAGATGGAGACTGGGTGGACAGGACAGAGAGAGAGAGAGAGAGAGAGAGAGAGAGAGAGGTAGCTCCTTAGGTGGATACCTTGTCGATGCCATAGTTGGATATTTAGGAATCATTGTGTAGTAATTTGTGGCTCAGCAGGGGAAAGTAAATAAGAGGGGAATGACTCGGAAAAACATTTCCATTAACTAATCAATAATCAATCCGCTTAATCAACACAATGATCCATTTCAATTCAGTGTCTCTCCCTCCTTTTCTTGCCCTATAAGAACTTATCACATTATTCTATCCCTGCCGTTAACTCGCCAGACTCCCAGCCACAAATTCAACCCACCATCACGCCATTACAACTATTACCAACAACAATTCACTTTGTCCAACGACCATGTGACGCATCTCACCAAAACGAGCTTCCACAAAATCCCAACTAATGCACTTGCACTTAATTTATTGAGTCTCTGGGGCATATAGCGTGCTGCAGATAAAAATTTGTGCAAGTCCAGCTCGCTAGTTTGTCACAAGAGCCGGGGCTGCTATTCCTAAAACTTGAGCAAATGCATGTATTTTCCGTGAGGACAATTTTTGCAAAGTACCCTTTCTGCAAAGACTTCCTCCGATTTCTTCGCAAGGTTGCTTTAAATCTCGAGTTGGTTTCATGGCTTGAAAGCCGGCTAGAAGGCAATGTTCCGTGAATAATTACATCTAATGGAATCGCTAATTGGCAGTATAATTGCCTGGAGGGTAGCTGTTTGCTCTGCGATGTAGCGAGCACTCGGGCGACATTTGCGTCGAAGCTCCATTCCACTTTTGTGATATCTTGGGTGGTTTTCACACCAAGCTACCCCACACTCAATGCAGGAATAAAAGTTGGAGAGTGTCGAGCTGTAATTTACAATATTTGCATTGACATAACATCCCAATGGTAAAGTCAACCCAGCTTTTGTAGTCGATGTAAGAAATAGTGCAGAGCCAATCAGCCATCTCTTTTAGCACTATGTAGGAATCGAACTTGTTCCGGCTAGGTGAGGTTATTAGAGAGCAAGAAATAATTGATGAATTTACGAAGCTTTTTCCCTTCTTCAATGATAACCGATGTGTAGAAAGTGTATGCATCGGAGTAGATGTTGAACAACGTTGGATTGTCTGTTATATGATGCAAAAGGTTACGTAAAAGAAGAGGCGGGACTTGGGCTTGGAGACGGAGGCAGACAGTACCGTGTAGTATTGTTTGAGAGCGGAGGAAATGTTGCAAAAGAATCATGTTGACTCCGAGTAAATGTTCGAGAGGACATGACACGGGAGAGTAATTGAATTAATTGGTTTTTGAGCAAGTGGTAATAATTTGTGCGAGAGGGATTTTGTGGTAGAAAGCTGAAATTTTCGGTACACGTGCTTGGCTGCGGAAACAACAGAGATGGATGGTGGTGGTCGGAAGGAGGTGGCGGGGGAGGGGTAAGAAGAAGAGCATCTTCTTGTGAAGGGATTGCGAGAGAAATTTGGAGAATAATACCTCGGAAGGATTTATGGCATCAATTGTTCTCTTCCTTGACATGGCAGGAACACAGGGAGAGAGAGAATGGGAGAGCGAGAAAGAGAGAGAGAGAAAAGATGAAGATGAACAAGTAAGCAAAGCAACAAGAAGAAAGACGACGAGAGATTTAGGAGAAGGGAGTGGAAGAGGATGCAGGCAGGCGGATAGTTGGTTTAAATTGCGAATTTTGAAGAAAATGTCATTACCAGCTTAGAAACAATGGGATGGTGGGAGAAAAATAATTTATTTTCCTTAAGCTCACACACAAAACCTTTTTACCAAAGGATAAAAACACCCGACCATCTTAAGATTTACGAGGACCGGACCGAGAAGATGATGCTACAGCCCAATCCCGGGTTTCAAACTTTTCCCGTTCTTTGCTGTAGTTTGCTAAAAAAGCCTGTCTCCAGTTCTTGAAAGTGGGATGTTGTAAACGGGCTTCTTGCAAGTGGAGAAGCAGACGAGTAAAATAACTTATTGCGTAATTTCATCCAGCTTACCGGAACCCTTTCTACTCTGCCGGTGGCCAGAAGATTTTAGTCAAATTTTCAGACAGCTGCTGCAATATTTTGACTCTTTGGCGACCTGCTGACGGCAAACTTGCCTGCCGCTGTATTTGCTCCCGGTTCTTACACGAAAATCCCTTGTCTCCAGGATACGCCAGTCCTGGCAAAAAATTCACGCCAATAAATGTAACGGGAGGGATTCACTAACGACAGCAAGCCGTCAATAGTACATGAACGCGAGTATCTTTTAATTTTCCCAGTTGCTTCAAAGTGCCTTGCCACGAAATCCTTCTATACCTCTGGTCAAAATAGAGCATGGCGCAGCGTCGGGAAAAAACGTGCATTTCCTCATAGAAAATGACATCAGAGAGGTGGAGATATCGTAGGAGAACAAGGTTCATTTTTTCATACCTGAAGGAAATTATACGCCGGCTCGTAGCCGATGGTGTTTTGCATGTGATCCGTGCCCACAAGTTGTAACGGAACGACTATGCTCCTTCTCTCTCAGATGTCACTCCATATTCGTCCGTAACCGTTGATGCAGAACAAGAGCTCCTGAAATGAGTAAAAATTAAATGGTGCACGTCTCTGGTGGTGCTTTACATACACGGCGTTCCAAGATAGTTAAGATAATTGCACGCTACGCAACGTTATGTGCATTCCGCTTCGCCCCTTCAAGTAGGTCAAGCTGGCGAGTAGAAAAAAATCATTTTTTCATATCTGTTGAATGAAAACTGCTACGTTTTCATATCCTTCGCAAAGATGAAGAGGAGCAAAACATGGAATGGGGGGAGTTGAATTCATTTACAGATATTATTTACGGCTTTTCTAATTGTCCTCCTCCAAGGCAGTTTGTCGAGTACCTGCGCAGCCTCAATCTTGTTCCAAGATCGCGTAAGGAATATCCAATTTTCACGCTTTCTTCCGACCACTCAATGATGTACAAGTGCGGTAAAGTCATCCGTGACTAGCGTAATAGTATTTTTCTTTTAAGAGGTAGTTTGGTTCCCACAGGTTAGGAAAGCTGCCGAAAGTCGGTTTCAATTCATGGCCTTATGTAAATGTAACTGCAAAGTTCTGTTGCCTTAGGAACGTAACCTTGAAGGATGTTAGCTATCAAGCCGGGGTCGGTGCTATCGAACACTGTGGTTAAAAAAATGACCTTATTACCTCCATGCATATGTAAAATTTCAAAATTTATCATTACAGCCGTGAAACATAGTATTGAAAATTCAGCAAAAGAAAAATATTGAAATAGAAGTTGGATTGAAGGCGGCAAATGAAGATTGTAGGAAGGTGATATGACTGGTTCCAATTTTTGAACTTCCAACAATAAAGAAGTTAAATCTAATGATAGTCATGATCGACTTTGTACTATGCTCTGCCAAATTTGAGACTATTACTTGGTGCTCAGTACTAATAGTACTGTTGGCTATTAGAAGGAATTGATGGTAAGAAGCAAAAGAGGCTGAATAGAAAGTATGAGCTGCGTTACTCGGAAGATGGAGTAGTTCTCTGAAGTGTGGTGGAAGAAGATTAGTACGTTTGGCAATCGGTGCACCGGGAGGGGATGCGGGAAGAAGATGCAATGATTGGGTTTGATTTGTGGGATTTTCGGGCGAAGTGAGGAGTTACCCGCGGAGAAGTGCGGGTAAAGTAAGATTAAGAGAGAGGCATGTTTGAGGAGGTGTAAGTGACGAGAGAGATTTATAGATGTAGCCAGAAGCAGTAGGAAAGTCGAGGAAGAAAGAGAAGTTTGGCTCTGTCTCTTAATATTTTGGTGGAAGAAAGTTTGAGAGTTACTGACACGTGAGTTGATTCAAGTTGAGCACTAGCTAAAAGTTTGTATACGGAAATAGCTTACTTATCCGGCAAATTGAGGTAACAATGGGACGAGATAGAGCAGGGAGGAAGCAAAAGTTATGATGGTGTAGTCAGTGGCTGACATTACGCAATAATAATGCGTCATAAAGGTGAACTCGAGCTGTAACGCTGAAGGTACCAAATTCCCACGACACGCAAAGAGCTGAAGATGTTGTCAGCTCGTTAAGAGGAAGATCCGGGAAAGTGGCGTTGGGAGAATTCTGGGAATCGGAAGCATTGAGATAAAGGTGTGTCGTGTAACTCATGATAACGAGTGAGAGTGGCAAGTAGCTGATTCTCTGGAATCGGATGCGGATTTAAGGTAATCGATGAGAGTTAATGAAGATGCGAGTACAAGAGAGTAGGGAGGAGTAGACAGGAAGAGAGAGAGAGAGATGTCACACGAGAGGAGCACGAATTCGCAGATGTTAAAAGTCGGAAGAGACTGGAGGAGATGAGGAGGATGCGTCTTTGGATAACGAGAGAAAGGGAGAGAGAGAGAGAGAGAGAGCAAAAGACGAGGATGCGATGTATACATTTTGCGGATGCAGTTTTTTCGCTCGGCAGTTTTCAGGAGGCTTGGCATAGGAGGCGAAAGGATGGAGGAGACGGAGGTAGATTGTGGCTTTGGAAGTTGAGGACAAATGTAACATGTGTTTGTACATGTGGGTGGGTAATATTTGGTGGAAGGTGCGGGGTTAATAGACAGGTAATTAATGGTTGAAGTGTGTGGATAAAAGGGAAATCGTGTCTTGAGGGATTAGCATAATCCAATGGCTGATAGGACAAGATGTTGGACAAGCCCCAAGACAAACTACGAACAAGTTGCAGATGGTCCAATGGGGAAGTTGGATCCACCCAATTGGCTCCAAATCGGTTCAAAAAGGAGGTTCTCCTGCGAGCCCAATCTCTAGAGTCGCGTTTGCGCTTCCCTCAGAAACGCTTAGTTCTATTCTACGCTCACACCTGAACACAACTCATTCACACCACTATCCCCCTCCAACTTGTTTTCATAGCGTGTCGCTGTACATTAACTATACTAAGCTTTCCTCATCCTTCGCAGTCCGCTCCTTCTCGTGCCTCCGTCCGTTCCGTAGTAGTCGCTTCCAAAGCCGTGTATAATACAGGATCGGACGCAGATTCACAGTCACATATACCCAAAGCCAGGCCGAGAAGCAGTACTGAGTCCGAGAACTTGATACTACTGGGGATCTTCACTAGGGAAAATCTCGTTGGTTCTTCAAGGGACGGCATCATCGGTCCGTATCCCCATCATACATAGTATATAACGTTAGCTATCGAGATAGAGGGAGCATTCTGTTCCGAACCAAGATCAGTTGTTAGCAGATCACAGAGTATCCTCCCAGGCTTATGCCACAGCTCTTGATCCACCACACAACATCCCGGCGGCGGTCCACGAGCAATGCCTATGTGCTGCTCCTTTTCCTTGGTGGATGCCTCTGCTCAATAGTAGTGCATTGAATTGTGCTTCGCAGTGACTGTGATCCTAATTCTTGGACACTGGTATTTTAGTGGACTGAGTCAGGGACGAGAGGGACTGAGCCCTGGGATCTCTCTAAGGGATATAAGGACTTTGTTTTGTCCAACGTCTGTCATTCCCACTCCGCTATATTCAAGTGTGCGTGTGATTCTTGTTAAAGTGCCCCAACAAATCCATGGCTTACTTTGGATGCTCACCTGCTTACAACAGCGCTAACAATCAGGTAAGACCCTAACTACCTTACGACTACCACTACCTACCTCTCTTCCACTTTCCTCTCCTTCCTCTTTCTCCTGTCTCTTCTTATACATACGACTCAGGAGTCAGGACATCACTACAAATCCTGCTGCTAAACACTCTCCAACTCAAGTGTCCGCAGTCCAGACCTGTCGGTCAGACCTGTTACACATCCTAGGCTCACTACCTACCGGCTACTTCCGGTTCAGTTGTCAATTTTCATTTGGATTTTCCAAATTTTCCTCAACTCCACGTGGAGAGGAAGAGTAGAGAATTTGTCTGGTTTTTGTTTGCCGTAAAATTTGCCAACGTGACAACAAGTAGAAGTGTGATTACAGTAGTGCAACAGTCCAGTTGCAATTTATCGTGTCAAGTGCAAGCCTAATTACCGGACTGGATCCTTGGTTTTGTAAAATCCTCTTGTGCACCCTCACTAGCCTGTAATAATTGAAATCATATTACTGATTGTCCTGTCCGCGAAAAATTTTCCTAGGAAGATCAACACGTGAGAGATTCGCCACTTCATCACTGACATCAGATGATCCGTTGTTGTGGGCGACAGTCGTGTGCAAGTGATTTCGTGGACGAACATTGAACATTGTCAAGTGAATAGAGACCTTCATCAGAGAGTATACGACTATAAGGAGGAGTGTGAGTGGATTATTAAGACCACGTGCTCACGGAACGCAGCTGTAGGGAAGACGCATGTGAAAAAAAAAGGGCGACAGTCGTGTGCAAGTGATTTCGTGGACGAACATTGAACATTGTCAAGTGAATAGAGACCTTCATCAGAGAGTATACGACTAAAAGGAGCAGTGTGAGTGGATTATTAAGACCACGTGCTCACGGAACGCAGCTGTAGGGAAGACGCATGTGAAAAAAAGTACTATAAAACTTGTGACATTTGGCAACAATTGAAGTTGCAACTTGGGTCGTTGCCCGTTGCTCAAACAGTACTGCTGCACTGATGAGTTCTAAACTCAGCTCTACTCACGTTCACTGCTGATCAAGCACTGGATTGTTGTCCTATTGTTCCTGGACGGAGAGAACGCATAGGAAGAAAAAAGTGAGTTGCTATAGAAACATAGTTGCTAAAAATCCTTAGGGCTAATAGATCTTCGAGGACGGTTTGTGCGCATTTTAATAATAGCGACCCGCTTGAAGTGCTTCATGCCGGACAATTGAGATANAATCCTTAGGGCTGATAGATCTTCGAGGACGGTTTGTGCGCATTTTAATAATAGCGACCCGCTTGAAGTGCTTCATGCCGGACAATTGAGATATGTGCGCAGCTCTGTATATGACGGAAGGTGTCTACGATTTGAGCAAAGTGGATTTACTCCGATCTTGCAATTCATCCGCATCTTCTGCATCCTCATCTGTGACTTGCTCATCTTCCATCACGATTTCTTCCCCATCATCCGCGACCTCATCAATCTCACCTGCGTCAGCTCCTTCCAGCGCTTTCCGGCCACATCAAATTAGGGTGATTTTAACACACTCTGTCGTAGCTAGACTTTGCTGTTGTCTCGTGTCTGTGCAAACCCTCTTGTCCATGTAACTCGAGCATGTGTGGAGTCTTAATTAGTATTTAGTAATTTAATAGCGGAATTTTCCACCATTTCCGTATTTTCCTTTGACCCATCATGTCATCAGCTCAGCTTTAGGAACAAAAATGAACTTAGTTGTTGTTATAGTAGCGTGTTTCAAGCTGGGACAGAACCCGGCCCGCCGTGGCATCCATCAAGGTTTCCGTTTCCACGTGTAGCGGGAAATGACTTGTGTAACGTTGTATGAAAACTGCTATGAGGATTGATAGGTGAACTGCATGAGCAGCGAGTACAGGTAACACGTAACCCTTGTATTGACACTGCTGTTGGTCGCATGTAATCCCTTGACGTAATTACAGGTGGCGGGTAGGATGTATTTGCATGGGTCACTGGCGCAAGACTACAATATTATACAGGCGCAGCGTTAATTTTCCATGGTAGTACCTCACCGAGGTGACATTTGACGAGCAAATTTCCCCTATGTACACTAGCTGACTGAGTAAGCTGAGTAAGCTGTGAGTGTTTATGGATAGGCTTGAATTTATAGTATGTTGACAAAGCTGGTATTACAAATATCACCGCTCCCGTCACTCAGCAGAGTAATAACAGTGTATTAAA
>VRMD01001372.1:0-17336 GCA_009872375.1 Sminthurides bifidus
TTATGATTTATTTTGAAGATCCGAGATTATTGTGTGGTGAAATTAGTTCAGAGACTGCATCAGCCGGTCTTTAGCCAGAACAGTGAACAAAGGCGTAACCGCATCATGTGGAACTAATACTTTGAATGATTATGTTTAACGCTCCAAATTAAAACCTTGGACTTGATGCAAACGCATGTACGGTGTATCAGCATGACTGGTCAAAAGGAGGATTGAGTTAAAGGCAAGCCTACTTACAGTTAGTACTTTCACTGGCGTTGAGGAGAGGAAAATTCGTTTCAAATGCTCCGATCATTTCAGTCCAGTTTCGATATCATGCTACCACTTCCGAGTAAGGGCATGGGCTATTCTAATGCAATGTAACTAGTTCCAGATTGGTTTTCAGTCCCCCGCGGATTCATAGCTTCTTGCTTATGTCTCTCATTGATCCATCTAACCGATGAGTAATATTGGTTTCTGCACTGATTATAATTATAGAACCTTAATTGCAAGCGAGGAGATGCTGAAGCCCACAAAAGATAGGGAGGTAGCAGAGAACAACAGAACTAGCATAATAAGTGAGGTTTCGATTACAGCCTCGTTGCCAACTTTCTGGCTGTAGTGAAAATAGGGCAATGGAAGGATTATTTGCAGTATCGATTCCAACTCCAACATGATGCTGCTCTTGACTGACGAAACATTATCGTTTATTACGAAGAATACATTGAATAGTGTCCATTAGAAGCTTGTACCAGGTGATTCAGATATGAGATTTGAGTTATACGTAATACAATTCCGTCAAACTATCCGTCATATCTTGCGTACCACAGTCCACCAGCCAACTAATTAGCTCTTGAGATTTTTACGAACAGAAACCCTTGAAAGAAATCGTTTTCGATATTGAGACATTTCCTCGTAAAAAGCACCAAGTCCTGGACCAGATAGAGCCAAACCCCATCTGTTGAAGAAGGTGTCGATAGAAGGATAGGAGTAGTTTTAGCGTCTTATACTCCAAGAATTGGATACAAGGAGCTGTTGAAAAGACTGTAATAAGAAATCCTAACTCCTGAAGAAGTTTAGAGGATCAATTAACTAGAGATAATTGAAGGGTTATAAAAGGACAAAATAGAGTGGGGCTCGTGGCGATTTTTTACCTATTGATTGAACGGTTTTGTTGTGCGACGATGATGAGAAGGCATCTTGTGGGCTTGTTGAGTTAAATAGAGATTGAGGATGGAAGTGTTTTGGGGTATGGCTGTAAGGGTTTTAAAGGAGAATGATACTTGAAAGGGTAGAGTTATGATAAAGAGAAGTAGTTCCCTCCGGTTATCGATTTTCCATTAAATAACTGTGCAGGAGCGAAAAGATACCCAAGCGGGCATTACACCAGGGCTTTCACCCGTCGTCTTCTCTTGCCAGCTTTCTCTTTTGGAGCGGCTGGCTGGCTAGCTGGCTGGCACTAGTGAAAGCGTGGAAGATGCTCTCTGCTGCCGTACTTGCATGGTTACTGACATGCCGTGCTCTGGAGAGAGAATCGTATGAGAGATCCGTGCCTTGGTGGCGCATGGTTTGCAGCCTCTCAGCACCAGTTGTGGAGTACTGTCTGTCTGTAGCGCGTGTAGTCATTGAAATACATGTAACCGCCTCTCTCAGCTTTCTCCACTGCTACTAGATTTCATCATGTGCGGTAGACAGGAGCGGAAGAAAGTACGAATCTTTTTCAGTCCGACCGTACCGTACATGTACTCCATAGCTTGTTCTGTTGCTGCTTTAGCTGCAGTGGGAAGGAAAATGGTTCAAAAGTTCCGCAGCCTCCTCATCTTCCAGTCCTTTGGTATTCTGAACTGGAGCAAACTGTGCTGTGTATTGCAGTAGAATGTTCGCGGGAAGGCGATGAGTCTGGTACTTAATACATAGAAAGAGAGAGGACTTTTCGGTAGTCAACCGCGGAGAAAAGGGAGCTGCAACATGATCATCACCATGGGTCCGATGGGATAGTCGTGTGTGAGAAAAGGACGGCTGTCCTCCTACCGCCAATTGGGCAAGATGGTCAAACACGAGGAAAAAAACTGCATCAAATCAGCAGGGTTGGCGTTACACGTCTCGAGATGGACGTGTGTATGTGTGCGCTATTAGCCCCCCCCCGTAGTCTTGGCTCGCAGCCCATGATGAAACCTTGGGGACAGAGACTGGGAGGTTCACAAATAGAAACTGATAGCAAGGATGAGATTGGCAGTTGCATAACTACCGAATTACTGAATGTCGTCCTTGCTAATGGCAAAGGAGATAAAACAAAAGCCAGTCGATTAGCTTTCATTGCGCACAAACCGTTCTGCATCAGAGAAAACAAGGCAAGGACGTTCTTCTCTTTATTATTGACAGAAACATGAAAGAAAGTTTTCTCTCCCTCTGTCGGCACGGTAGCCTTGCACAGCAAAACGTTTGATGTCATGCAAGGATCCTTCACATACTTACACAAAGTATGGTCCGACTGTTCTCTCTCTGCCGCTGCATCACCATCACCGTTATCTGACTTGAGGCTGAGCGCTTACTTTTTGGTGATTTGAGTAAATTAGATCGTGGCCATGACACTGGCGGGGAATGGAAGAGACGGAAATAATATCAGTGGTGCAGATGTTTATGATAGGTGTGGAAATAATACGCGGAAGCTTAGCCCGACTTTCTCTTTTGGCATGGTTCTCGTTCAAAATATATGATCAAGAGCTGAAATTAGCACCTACTTTGTGTAACATGATGTTGCGAAAGCTGAAATTATACAGTTTTTCAAGTAAATGGTCCATGGTGGAAAGGGTGAAGAATGAAGAGAGACGGTGAAAGGGTGCCTGAAAAAAGGGAGATAACGACCTACTTGTTATTGGATAAGAGACGACATTTAGCCACACGGCATCACACTTGCCAGAGCCGGCTCACAAGTGGGGTACATTGTAACGCTTTCAGGGAGGAATTTAAGCTGGAATTTATGGAGGCAGAATGGGAAATTTGAACGATAAAAGATTACGGACCGCTGCTTATATGACGGCAAAGAGGGAATAACAACATGGGAGAATTGGCGAGAGGAGGTCCACCGCAGTAGTGGAGAGGATGCCATCAAGTTTATTACGCGAAATGTATAGAATGGACTATGGGAGATGGATGAAATTTTGATACTTTGTTTCCAGGAGCTGGCGACAGTTAAAATCAGTTCAAGTCTGCGAAAATAACGATAAAATAAGAGGGAAATTTCTCCCAAACGGAAGCTGAATCCGTTAAAGGGAACCGTGTCAGCTTTCAAAGCTTTACTTCTGTTCCACCAAGTAAGGCAGATCCTTGCGTAGGTGTATATAGTAAGCGCCCACGATTTCAAAACTGTGATACTATAGACCGAGATGGGAAAATGAGGGAACATATTTTTGATGAGGTTACGGCAAGCAGAAGACATGATGATGGGCGAAATCATAAAATGCTGCTGGGAGGGTACACTTATAGCAACTGAGATACTATAGACCGAGATGGGAAAATGAGGGAACATATTTTTGATGAGGTTACGGCAAGCAGAAGACATGATGATGGGCGAAATCATAAAATGCTGCTGGGAGCGTTCACTTATAGCCGAGCTCTTGGGTGCTCTCACCCGTTATTGGCTTTGGTGGAGCTGAAGAGGAGATGAGCTGAAGCAGGTAGGGATCGAGTAAGTAAGTAATATTGAATTCACAAGAGTCGAGTGCGAGTCTGAGAGAGAAAGTGGAGGAGAGCGAGGGAGAGAGAGGTTGAAAGCAGTTAAAGCATTTTTACGGCGTGGAGTGTGAACGTGCAAAACGTATCAATCTTTTATTTAATGTTTTTGCGTTCCACTTTCACTTGCTTTAAAATCAAGGAGCTGGCCATTTTACGCTCCATCATTTGTACCTAACATGGGAGGATGTCAGACGGCAAAGTTGATCCGCACTGGTACCTGTGCATCACGTCCCTTTCTACTCGTTGGCCTAGTGTTACTGGAGCCGGTGGGGGGGGGACTAGCAATGGGGAACTGGGCAAAAAAGTTTATCAGATGTAAAAGGAGGGAGCAAGCTCTTTTGTTTCTTTGCATCGTCATAGGTTATGTCCTGGCGTGCATGATGCACTGCTCTTGAGAAGCAAGGGCTTGAATCGTCTCTGAGAGGGTTTGAGACCGCTCCAGACCTAGGATCTTATGATGTAACGCCGCATCTGCACACCATTTCTTTTGAACGTCCGGCAGACGAAAGAGATACTGCATGTAGTACTAGCGCTGACGGTTCAGTTTTTAAAAGGTTGTGTCTTGTGGCGAGACGAACGACTTGGACCGAAACTGCACGAACGGGTGCGGACTGCTTCATCTGTATGGAGGCTTGTGTGCGAATTCAGCACAAGTTTATATGGAAATACATGGCACGGGGAAAGCAGTCGTAGTGAAAGAAGAAAGTAGAATTGAAACGGATTCGGTCTTGGTGTCAAAGGTGGTGAGTAGCCGGCTGCGGCTTAAATACGCGTAGGAAATCGGTCAAATCAGCTGGAGATGGGTGGTAAATTAGCTGCGTGTCGATCAAGCAGATGCGCGTGCCTTGGAATTTAAGGGAAGGCTAACGTGCCGGTGGGATGAATAAGGTATGGGAGGTGCAGCAGGTGAAGGTGAAGCAATGGTGTTACTATAAACAGATAGACCATTTTTTTGTTTTTTTATTGTAAACCGTAAAGCTGATTGATAATGTAAATTCATTGGAATCAGCTCAGGTGTAAAGTACTACTGCAACTTTGGGTATCACCTGTTTAGCAATACAAAGTATCGAGTTCCTGATGAGCTAGCAGTAATAGTATTTGCCCGATTGTACAGTGTGTTACCTACCGATTTTCAATCCCGTTAACAATTGGAATGTGCTGTCGAATATAAACCGCACATGTGCTGTAGTATGCACCTTTCTGACTGTAATGAGAATTTGAACAGGTGGAATAATAAGACACAAGAAAAGAGTTAATACTGAAAGTAATTTGTTACAAAAGCAGTTAGTGTTGCAACTCCCGGCTCAATGATATGAAACAAGGAGAAATGCCTGCAAATGCAAGGACTTTTTCCACCCGCATAAAAAGTTGGTACTTTTCCCCGCCTCTGCTATTGAAGTACCTGCAAACGATGAAACAGCTCTGCCTTGATTCTCTAGGAAGATAAAAGACGTAGGATTGCAGAATTTATGCGCGTCAGATGTCACAATCACGGGAAGAGTGTGTTTTGTTTTTTATGGCGCAATAGGCTTTTACAGTGCAAGTAACAATGACACCTCCACCTTCTGTATTCTAAAGTACACCTGATCCAGTCAAGGGATAAAAGTTGCAAATCTGTTACTCTCCGAAACGACCAGGAGTAGGCGTTATGAGTTCATGAATAAGTTGCATACCATGACAGCATGAATGCCAGCCTTGCAACGCAAAAGCACGTTTTGTACATGGCGATTGTGAGTACTTTATGGAAATGATATTCCTCATGCCCATCTCACGAAGCTGGTCATTTGCGCATTATTTGCCGGGGAATGAAAGCGAAAGCTACTCCCTGCGAAGCAGTAGTTCCACAAAGATTACTAGGGAGAAAAATGCATATAATGCTGTTTCCAAGGCAATTGCTCAGGAAACGCCGGTGTAGGCAAGGTAGTATTTATGATTTTGATGAGGCGTAGGATGTAAGCCAAATGCCAGTTGGTAACTCTTGCATAAATCATACAGAGACATGAAACTAACATGAAGGGCCCATGAGATGAAGCTTCGGCATGTACAAGTTAGTTTGACCTTCTAGAACATTCATATTCAGGAATTCTTGGCGGAAAAGCTGATGCTGAGCTGTACAGTTTACCCGACCGCGCCTTTGATCTTGGTATTCAGCAAAAGATGTAAGCTCTTGGATCGCTCTATAATTGAATGGAATGACAGAGTTGTGCTTTTACTTTCACCGGCACAAGTCACAGGGGCAAAGCCCTAAAAAGTGAATTCTAGTTCAAACACTGTAATGTTACTTGAAGTTTTGAAACTGGTAGTGCAGCATGCCTGAATTCCTAATAAAATGTAGCGTTTGCATGGATGAACCGTCGGTGAGACCAGACGACGATGGAAAATTCTTTGAACAAACTAAATAAGGCGGTTACTTCTTTGACGCTTTTAACTCATTACTTTTGTGATAAGTGGTGCAAGGAATTTGAGATACAAGAGTGTGTTAGAAATTATTTGCGTGGGATCGAACCGAAAGCTTTCTTCTGACTACAAGACTTTCGTCATAAAAAATTATACGAGTTTCGATGATTCAGATTTAAGTTCACCAAGGTGACTACATCAAGTGGGATGATATAATTGGTTCTTCCGGATTTATGAACCCGAAGTTTCGCTTATCCTTTCTTTAGCAACTGCTTGCCGATGGTATCACTGCTGACTGTAAGACTGTTGATCGGCAATTTCAGGAAGAATTGTACCACGGGAGGAATTTCCTACCATCTACAACAGATGTTACGAAACCCTTTTTTGTGTTTGTTTTGTTCCCACCCTTGGCAAAATCTTCAAAGACTGGGAACATCTCCTGCAAGTTAAAGAGTCTTTTTCCCTGCAAATACGCTATTTGACTTTTTGAATAGCATGTGTGACTAGGTTTGACGGCGTAGGATAAGGCAATAAGGTGAGAAATACCCAGGCCGAAGCCGACAGTGAGCCAGTTACCTAAACTCGATAACATGATTGAAAGACAACACATGTGGAATTGAGTTACGTAGCAAGAAAAGCTGAAGGTCTTGAACTAGGAACGGTATTTCTCAGCAGCAGTGTAAATACTTTGTGTATTGTCTACAAAGACAGGCAGGAATTTCGTGCTTGGTCTGTCTCTCTCTCTCTCTCTCTGAGGATGGGTTTTGGCAATGCAGACTTTCTTTTATTGAAATGATGTCAGTTCTTCTACTAGGTTTGGTTTCTCGGCTAGTCCACAGCCACAGTGCATGCATGCCAACCGGAGGAAGCTGAACTGGCTGCAAGTTGTAAAGTTAGCAAAGAAGGAAAAGGAGATGCGGTCTTAGACCTGGCCGTCATCATCCCTTGGAGGAGGATCTGGAGGGAGGGAGACAAAACCCAAGTTGTATTGATGAGACGTGGTAGAGAAAGAAGAGGAAAGGGAGAGAGAGAGAGAGACTGAAGGAGGATACTGGGAATATGTGTACGGTGCACAAGACTGTAAGACCAGTGGGATGAGATAGGACGTGGGCATAGCGGACTTGCAGCAACACGTCACAGCAGGGAAGAAAGTTGGGTAGGTTCCAAAATCCACGGAGAAAGTGTAGAGGGAGAAAGGACGGTGGAAAGAGAAAGTTAGCTAAGTGCATGCAAGTGTGGAATTTGTGGATGGAATCTGCTGGAGATTCATGTGGGTTGAGGACGATGCGATGTGGTGATCGCAAGGGAAATAGAAAGTGAGAAGGGTAGAAGAGGGAAAGAACGGCAGGGAGGCAGGAGTCAGAGCCAAAACGAGGGAGAAAGTAGAGCTCGTTGCTAGACGAGAGCCGCCTCAGAATCCAAGTAACTTGCAGACAGGACGACAGCAGAGGAGGAGGGTTAGCGCTTTCACTCCCTTCTCTCATGAGTGGTCTCTGCAGCTGTGCTCTTGTACACACGTTTTGTAGGAAAAAAAATTAGTCGCCTACATAAATCTAGCCGTTGTAAGTGATTCCAATTCATTAACAAAATTTAAAGCATCTACAGATTATTCTTCGCTAACAAATACTTCTTCAAAGTAACAATTACTTAGGACGACAGCAGAGGAGGAGGGTTAGCGCTTTCACTCCCTTCTCTCATGAGTGGTCTCTGCAGCTGTGCTCTTGTACACACGTTTTGTAGGAAAAAAAATCAACTTGACAGTATCGAATTCTCCCTCGTACTTCATAAACATCATCTGCTTTGGTGGAAACGTTCAAGGGAGAAACACAACAAGCGAGGCGAGTTGGACGACGAAATCAACGACTCGGCCTAAGAGTTGAAACGGAAATCGATTAATCTTTGACAGAAACCGGTTCCACGGAGTGTCATCGCCGATTTGAATTGAAGGGTCGGGGAGTAAGGGCCGGTGAAAGTTTCAGTAGTGAGGTTGAACTCGATCAAGGAGGGTGGAAAGTGGAAGAGAGGAAGAAAGTGAATGGAATAGTGGCGCGTTCCCACGCAACATCTAAAAATAGCACGAGGTAGTAGTGGAAAAGAGCTCCTGGTTAAGTAAATACAGTTAATTAAACTCAAGTTCAGTGACGGTACTTGTGTCAACAGTGGTGATGAGAGAGGAGGCGGTGATTTTTAAAGTGCTTGTGAACATAACCAGTTTACTGCTTTTAATTGTTGTCGGCTCCGGTAATCAGATTAGGTGCAAACGAGTGGAATGCTCGTGGCTGATGACGAGGGATTGTCTTAATAGAAAATGTAGCCGCCATTCCCTCTTAATCCAATCAGGAGTAATCCTATTTACTGGGTGTAAGCACGTGCAAACTTGCAATAGAAGCACTACCAACTATAAAATAACAACTTGGTCCGAAAATTTTCCCGTAATTCAAACTCTAAAGTGTATTCACCACTTGTTCTATCTCCCTGTTCTAATCCGAAGATAAAATTCTGTCTTAAGAATTAGTTTCGGCCATATTTAACTCCATTACATATGGTACAGTTTTGAAAGGCCTACCTGGTCTGGTTTGGTACCTTTCACCGCAATTACGTAGGAGGCACATGTGCATCGTCAATTGAATTACTGTGGCGAAAAGTTTGGTGTTCGAATTGCAACCGGTGGAGAAATATTGAATTGAAGTTTCATTTGTTCACCGAACTGTTCAAAAATTGGCAGCCACATGCATTTTTGGAACTACTGACTGCGGTAAATGTGACTTGATTAAGGGCTGCATGATTGAAAATCGACATCAAAAAACAACTCTTGCGGCTGCTCGACCACTCTGTGTACTTTCATCCCCGGGTCCAAGCCGCTTTATTGGACTGAGTGGTTTCATCTACTAAGCTCTGGTCAAATCCTTGTAAACGTACATCGCTCTTGGGAAACGAAATAAGCTCAAGGCTGAACACAAACAATTTGAGCTAACAGCCAACCCTTTGGCACCAACCAGTACTGTCATTTGCATTTGGCACAGAACTTGAAAGGACGGGAAAATATTTTAAACGTCTCCGCTCCAGTTGATTGATCGTTAAATGTGACTTGTGTCCCGATAAGCTAAAAAGTTGGAGGAAGCAAATGCAACCAGCTCAATTCAGCCGAAGGCTTTGATCAATTCCTAGAACCAGTTACTCGTGCTGCGCTTCTCGTTCGATTCGTTATTTCTGCGACATCACTTCCCCAAGTACGAAGCGAACAAGCTGTAAGGCAAAAGTCACGGGGGATCGCTTCACGGTCAATGATTGTTTGTCTCCGAAAGAGCAGATCAGGGTCACTGTTAAGTACTGAAAAGTCATATCTTTTACACAGCCGTAAAAGGAAATTGCAGCATATCGAAGGGAATCTTGAGAGACAAGAATCTCGTTCTCGCTGCTTGGAAAATTAAAGACGCGGAAAGAATCCTTTCCTTTTTTCGACAAGCACACACTTTTTTTTAGCAAACAAAGTTTTCTAGGCAATTATCAGTGCAAATATAGGGAAAATCCCCAGAAAATAAAAATTAAGTCGACAGAGTGATTTTTCCCCTGCTCTTTTCTCCCAGGCTGGCTGCAAGGGCAAGATAATCGGATACAGGAGTAGGGAACAAAGCCCAGTGCGGAACTCTTACCGGCCATCTTTGGTGGCGGAGAGAAAGTTTGGAGAAAAAATTGCATGTCGGCTTGATTCTCCGGTATGGAGTTTTGAGCTGGCGAAGACCTTGATGAGAAGAAATTGCGAATGCGAGGGATGGAATGGACGTGAATGAGCGCATCATTCATTGTAAAGTGGTTGCTGATGTCGAATCCATCAGCAGTATGTTGGTATGAAGAGACAAAACGTTCGTACTCTATCATTAATTGTGTGCACTTTTACGTATCTCCTCATTGGAGCAGCTATCTTTGATGCTTTGGAGTCAGAAACAGAGAGGAAACAGTTTGAGGCCTTACAAGGTAAGAAGTTTTTGCAACCCTAAGTGATGTACTTGGTCATAATTCTTATCTGTGAAAACAAAATTGCCGCCTTCGCGTGACAAAAACAATGGAAGAGCGATGCTACCGAGTCTGGTCTGGACCAGGGCGCGAATGGCGATCACGCAAAAGGGCGTTAAAGAAATCACCGTCTTTGAACAAGTGTCATCTCGAACAATATTCAGAAGGAGGAAAAGGAAAATATCATAAGCTGTGTGCGAGGCTTGTTTGAAAAAAGGGAGCAAACAAAGGGTGAAACGTATGGCCATATTGCAAACCTCTTTGTTTGCTTACTATTAGCTATTCATGGGAAGGGAAAACTTTCACCCGGAGGGGCGACTAATAGCTGAGAGAATTGAAAGACACAGATAAGGACGAGCGGTACTGCTCCATATGCATGACTTGTGTCGTGGTAACGTCGAGGACTGTACGAGCAGAGCAGTAGTTCTTGTACAAACAAAAACTGGAAGAAAGTAAGAGAAAGCACCGGAGCAAAAGTTGGCCTTGTTTTCCCCAGCTAGCGGTAAAAGAGCCAATATGTTGTTGCCTCAACGAGCTGATTACCCCTCCTATCATAACAACGGAAGGGACGAGTGAGAAAAGCCAACGTGATTGCACTTGTCGCACAATACTCTCTCACGGCTCATCTATAATAAAAGTAGCTCACAAAGTCACAGTTAGGCAGTTAGGCTCCTCGTCCCACAATTTACCAGTTGAGCTGATGAGAGCGACACTATTTTCCTAAGGAGCTACTTTGAGGAGCAATGCTACTACTATACTCCCAGAAATGAATGATTCATCAGCCAGCGGATTTGAATTATAATGATGCATATATTGTAGTGTTGCCGGAGACCGGATTGCAGTTACTGTTTCCACCGTTGCGATTTTCATGGAAATTCCGATTAGGTGCTGTTTTGTTTTGTAATTATGGAATTACCTATAGGACGCAGAGGCTTCCGAGCAGTGCAAGAGTCAATTCAAGAATAGTTCCTCAGGTTGAGGAGGAATTTGAAGCGAAGTATGAGTCTGGATTGGTTTCGTATGTACGTAAGCCTATCTACGGAAGTCTCGAGGAATAATGGCGTGGGAAATCAGTAGAGAGGAAGATGACGGGCTATTTCGGTGGCATGTTTTTCGAGCTGGGAAGGTTCCGTCATATGCTTTAATAAGCACTGATGGATTCTATAGTCACCAGCACTTGAATTTTTCACAAGGTAGTGCATAAAGCCTCGGTGGATGCTGGAGGTGGAACTGATTGAGGGAGGGGGAGGAGAATGTGGGTTGCATAAAAGTTGTTTACAGCGCTGGGAATGGAATTCCTTGAAAAGTGAATTATGAAAGTAAATCTTGTGAAAGGGTATTTGGCGAAGGAAATATTCGGTCTAATTTCTCAACCCGTTGAAGCTTTCATGTGGTGTTATTGTGCTAAAGTTTGGCGTTTCACGTGCATAAACAGCCGGTCGGGACAGGGAGGCAGAGCGGTCATAGAAATGTTTGAAAGGAATGGAAATGAGTGATGGGAAAGCTGGTGTGGGAAAACGGAGGAGAGAAACTTAGTTTTTGATTCCATACTTTGTTCCATCAAACTTGTCCAGATAGAGGAGCGGATGCCCCCACTCATGTAACATACTTGGAGAACATGTTTATCCGTCAGCCAAGTTTAAGTTGAAAACACCTAAGGGGAACGATAAGTTTTCCATTGAACCCCCCTTTAGCGATGTTGAGCGCCTGACCACAAGCATTCCTTCGCTCGCATTCCTTCTCCCGACTTGACGAGACTGCCTGAGGATTGAACAAGATTGTATATACAGACGTAAATTCATGGCCAAGTCCTACATTTAAATGAATGTTTGTCAACTGAACTTTTGAAGAAACGCAGGTCAGATTGGACAATTTACAATGTTATATATCGCTTTGGAAAAGTTTTTCTTTTCCCAGCAGAGTGAAAGTGCAGCCTGGAAAATGCCTTTGTAAGTTTTCCACAGCTTATCAGATTAGTGGGAAGGAATCTGTGTTTGGAATCCAACTTGTGAATACAAAAGCTTGGAGGTCATTCGATCAGCGGAATTGTGTGGGTTTGAGGAAAGGAATTGAAGGTTTTATGTAATACGCCCCTCTTTTCCCAAAGCTCAGCTCCATTTCCTACTGTACTCTGGAGAAAGCTGAAGGAACTTGAAGGAAACTCGACGAAGCAGAGTTAAGTGGGCACTTCTCCTCCATCTTTTTTTCAACCGGGCTCCACTTCATTCCTCAAGTGTGAACTGAAGACGAGGCGCAAATTAACGACTCGGTCGTTGACGCCGGCTTGTGGTGAAATGATGGCGGCTGAATGCCAGTGCCGGGTGCAGGGCTTGAGTCGGAGGACGGAATGGCTTGTGAACTACTTGGTGAAGAAATGTTGGAGCGAGAGCTCATCTGGTTAAGATTATGAGTGAAGTTCAATTAGGAAAAAGCGTTATAAATTTAGCTTTTAGATCCATAGCCGGAGATTGGATGAATAAAAATTATGCAGTTTGTAATCAAGGTTGAAAAGCTGCGGAAGTTTGTTTCAAGGATTTAAGAGTTCCGTTCGGCTACATAGAAAGAAAGTTACTTTCTCTACTTCTTCTTCGCAACTGGAACAAGATTGATGATAGTGTAAAACTGGGAGAGTGGAGCTGACTGAGATTGTGGCGTTGCAGAATAAAGTTCAAGTGCTTGTTAGCAGGGAAGTAGAAAGTGATGGCGATAGTGGATTCAGACCAGAAGGTTATACGTAACTGAGGTTATAGAAGCTGCTCCGATGCGTTACCTTGCCAGTATCAGTATAAGGTTACGTGGCTTGGCGACTGGTGCCGCAACGGCACTCTCGGCGCTTAAACCAGATTGGAGTCGATGTCTTGGCGACTGTGAGCTGTAGTGCGAAACGGTGGCCTAGTTTCTTGGAGAGGATGCATGCGAACTGAGACGATGAAACTGAGCCAGGATTTGAATAAAGACAGGATGAAATACAAGGGAAGAAGACATATAATAGAGTCAAGATAACGCGTGGCTGGAGCTGGATGGAAGTATCAGAGGAATGGATGAGACTACTAATTAGAAAGCTGATGGGAATGGAGCAAGGATTTCTTACAGGATCCCGCTCCTCAAGATTGAGCGCAGGCTAGAAGATTTAGCTAGATTTCACGCCAAGGCAGTCATACATTGTGGGTACTTTGCTCCGGAGCTTCTTCTCCCTCATCTAAATCCTGGAGTAAGTGGGACCGAAAGCACCGGCTTGAGGAGCGCACACATGGCTGGACGGCCGAGACGGTGAAAAGAAAGATTGAATTAGTTGTAATTAAAATTCCAAGTCACGGACAGACCTTATGTTAGACCTGGCATAGGTAAGAGGATGCCCACGGAACTTAAGTTGAGGAGGGAAGTGCAAGTGGTGTAAGACAAGTGATATTTTTCAATCACAGCCACTGAAGGAGAGCTAAAGGACTGAAGGAGGAGGGTGTAAGGGGAGAGTGAAGCTGGAGGAATCTGAGTAGGAAATTGGATTGGAGGATTGGATTTTGCACTGAGAGTTTGCCAAAGAAAATTGATATGTGTTACATGACTCTGCGGCGGCCTCTGCGGTTGAAATTGTAAATGCACAGGAGCTTGAGCTTGGGATGATAAAAGTTTTGATTTGATGGATGACGTAAGTCGGCGAGGAGGAGTAATGATAAAAGTGTTATTTGTGATACTGCAGTGCAGGTGCGGGGTGGCGGAAAGGATTACATTTTTCATTGCACAAATGTATACCTTGGAGGAACAATTTCCAGAGTCAGCTTTTAGGTTAAATTGCAGGAGCAAAGTACCGTCACATGTGCTTTCACCGGCACATACTAATAAGGTGGATGTTGCTGATAAGCAAAGGGTGGAGTAACGGAAAGATGTGAGGGGATGAGAGAAGGAGGTTGTAAAAGTGAAACGGTGTGTTCTGGGATGTTACTAATGTTACGGTACCGTATCAAGTATTTGAATAAGTTGGCAGGATTCAACGGCACGACCCGTTTCCGTTTGCAGAAGTAGGGGTCATGCACAATGTTGACTCGTAAAAAAGAATCATCGTGAAACGCAGGTAAAGAATGTTAGACTGAGACGTCGCATTTTGGTTCGTTTAAAATATCAGATACCCGAAAAGCCAAGCTATCCATGAGTTTTGGGCTTGAATAACTCGTTAACATGCCCACAACATTAAATTAGGAACAATATTAAGGAAGATAACTCCTCCTGTAGGTAGCTTTAGCCCTGGTTCATAATTACCACGAAAAGTTTCCATCAAAGGTGAAGCAATAAAAAAGAGCGGAGTGCAAACTATAATTGATACATTTAAACCAGTACCAAATGGTTCATTTTCGATCATTCGATCCTAATGCATGGCTTCAAGTTGCTGAGGTTTTGATGCTCGTTTGCTGAAGGGCGCTTGCTAGCAAATTGATCATCGAAGTAAAGTAACAAAAAATCGGAAAAGCTTCAACAAAGAACAGTGCACTGACTGCAGTTAGTGTGTATTTTCTCCATTACTCGTACAGCCCTTGTAAAATTACGGGTCGCCCTGCAATGTAAAAGACAAAGACTGCACCCCGTGGATTTAGGAGTGGAGACTAAAATTCAATTTCCTTCAGTGACTCCCACGTACCCTCATCAGTTGCAATCAGGACGATTCAGGCCAACCTGATTGAAAATTGACTCAAGGACTTTGATTGATTTAAAATACAGTCGATTCCCTGCTTGTTATTGTAGGTTTACCGGTAAATGCGGACTACAGGCAAATCAAAAATGAAAACTGGAGTTGAGTCCAGTTTCATTCTTCGTGCTTTAGTTTTGTAGGTAAAAGGGTATGTCTCATGTAAAAAGTCCCTTGACGCAGTACTTGAAGCTCACTCGCATTTCATATTAAATCATACAAATGACAAGTCTGTCTCTGGCTCTTGTTACCACATTCGTTTCTATAGAAACCGCCAGAAGTCAGAAATGGTCTCTGCGCAGTAAGCTACGCATGAAATATGTCTTGATTCTTTTTTGCGTCATAGCGTCGCTAAATAATAACCCTTCATTTCAGAGCTCATTGCGATATTATTCGCGTGGGTTGGCTAAAGAACTAGTTTGGTCCTTTCCTGGGCGGTGCGCACATCTGATGTATGATGTAACATCGAAGACAAAGTTACTCTTTGACTTGACATATAGGCCCCAAAGCATTATAGATTATTGAGCCAGTAAAAACAGCAACATCTCTGCGTAATCCATGTGATATTTTTAGCAGCTGTATCTGTATCTAGCGGCTTGTATTTTGTCAATATGAATAAGGACCTCTCTATAATCCAAAAAGGCAGTATGTAACCATAGTAACATGACGCATGACATACTTTCATCCAACCACTCTCTCAATCCATTACCTGCGGGACTGACATACGCGGTCTTTACTTTCATTTTGTAAAAATCCACGTAGCGCAATCTGCAATGCCTTTCGCCTTTTGCTGCTAGCAAAAATGTTGTGAATGCAAGCACCAGATTGGATGTTAGGAACCTGCTTCGTGTAAGCCAACGCTTGCCGGATATACATGAATGGGGTTGCCCAGGGCCGCTTCCGGTACAAAGGCGACCAACCTGGATAAGTTTATTTAGAGGCACAGGAGACAACAGCTCTGAAGGAAAGGATAGGGGTAAAGGTAACAAGAGAATATTCCGCTAATAAAGAGAGAACACAACAGGTGAGCCAAGGAACATGTGCATAATTCCAGCTAAAACCTCTTAAGAGACGAGCAAAAGGGAAATACAGGTCTGTCTGAATGATACAAGAGAGAGAGAGGAGAAGATGAAAGATACAATGATAAATAGGAAGGACCTGCGGAAAAGAGAAAAGCTGCTAGAAAATAAAAGCCAAAAGGGAAAGAAGCATGTGGCTCAGAAGAGACAAAAGAGGATGATGATTTGTTTTATCTTATTTCTAGTCCTGCTTGCCAGGGGCAAGAAAATCTGAGGTCGTCACACATTATCATTGTTCCATCTAATTAGAAGGAAGCGGAGGTTTAGCGACGGGAAATCACCCTCCTTCCGGCTCACTAATTTTAATGCTGAAATCTTCAGAAAACACAGACCCCAGCCAGCGCATAAAACGTCCAGTCTGTGACAACCTACATACTAACATTACGGAACAAGCTCAACCTCCTGCAGGTCTTTGCTTTCTCCCGAGCGCCGAAATCTGAGAGTACAACCTTAAGTAATTAAGCGATAACCTCGAGAAGAGCTGAAGCAAATGTCAACTTTCATGAACGAGAGGAAGACTATGCAGACTTTCCATAAAGAAGAAGCCTAGAATTGTAAATGAGTTAGGAGATCCCAATATTCATTAAGGTCCTGTTTGATTATAGAAATACAAAGTTCAAGGTGGTAGAGAAATAGGCCTGAGAAACTGAGAACTGCATTATTGGAACCTGCATACTGTAATTTCCTCGTTTCAGATGCCTGCTTTTAGTAAGATTGACGCGTACCGACCCGTAATTTTTTTATAAACGATAATCAAAACTATGCAAAATTTCGACACAAATTCAAAGGAATCGATGATAACTTACCGAGGTAGCCATGAAATTGATTACAACAACGAAAGTTAGAATTGTGCAATCGGCTAGTGCGATGGTGTCTATAATTTTTTATGAAGGGTTAGTTGGATATGATTGGATAAAATACGATTTCATAACATGCTTCTGTCTCCGGCCACGGTAAACCACTGCTCTATGGTGGAGAAAATTTGTTTGATTATAGGGTCATCAAAAGGAATGAAGGAAGAAGGTGCAAACGAAGCGCGTGATTGACTGGCAAGAGAATGAGACAGCTTCGATCAACTCAACAGTCTGCTTGACGTATCACAAAAAGTTGGAGAAGGAGAGGGTGAGAGTGGTTGTGATGATCGATCTGATAATTGGCATAGTGCAAGTGAGCGGAATAAAATACGAGCGAACTCACCGGCAAGAAATAAATCGATGAAATATAATTCCGAAGGTAGTATATAGCACTTATACGTACGTGAGACAGGAGACTTCTGGGTGTGGACAAAAGTTGACCGATTCTGAGCACGTGAGCGTTAAGGATCGACTAAATGAAAGGGAAGGAGAGGCCTGTCTACCTGCTGACTCCTGTCCAAGAGGTAATAAAATCCTAGGAGAGAAAATGAGGCGGAAGAGAAAGGCCATTGAAAGTCATGCACACAGCTCCATTATTTT
>VRMD01001373.1:0-17332 GCA_009872375.1 Sminthurides bifidus
TGTTCATTCATTCACTAACTCAAATATCAATGGGGCTTCTGGTACAACGTACGGGGAAAACAACCCACGTTTCCAAAATATTTTACCCAGTTTTTTCAGCATTAATTTACCATGAAACGTTATCAAATTCCTTTTTTCCCTCTGTCATTACGGCACTTATGCTTCACGTACTCAAACCTGTGCTTCGAGACAGTCGATTTCAAATTCGTTGTCGTTCCCCAATTTCTAAATGTCACCTGAATCTTTTCGAATGCACCGTCCCCCCTCCCTCTCGATTTTCCAATCCATTAACGCCTGACTGTTAGCAAGTCCGTCATCAAACTCACAGGAGAGAGAAACCACAGAAAACAATTATACACGGCCGACAGTTTTTAAAATGCCATGCCGTTACTTTCGCGAAAGGATTTCCTCAACTTTTTTCCCTGCACTCTTGCATAAAAGTCTTTCTCATTTGGCAAATTTTTCTCACACACTTATAGCCGCTGCGCTAAAAAAACGCTTCAATCTCGTTCCCCTTGAACCTGTCCTAGGCAAGAGGCAAGTATGCGAAAGATGGAGGAAATCAGAGACATTGCCAACTGCTAAGGACGAAAGATGGAAACCACGTCATCTTTCACATGTTCTGCACCTCTCGCTGCGCTGCTCTTCTGTCTGCGCTTTTCTCAGCGGAGACATACTAAACTCCTCCTGCGTTCATATTATCGTCTTTTATACACACTTGATAACCTACCTTAGTTCACGTTTCAGTGCACTTCTCACCCGTGAGCAAGCACATCATCTCCGCATCCTCATCTCCGGCTCTCTCATCCACTACTTTTCAGTTTTCAGTTTCCTTACGCATTTTGCAACATGGCTCTCATCCTTGGCTCTTTCCCTCTTTCATCACTATCACTTAAGGGAAATCGCCAATCTGCCAAATGCAAGGAACACGTCATATGCAAAATTACCAACGCTTATACTTGGAAGCAAATCAAACCTGCCTGGCCGTCATCCTCGGCTTTGCCAATTGGCACTCCGACTCACTCAGGAGAAATAATAGCCTCAGCAACGGCTCAAACTACCCCTCTTCTCAAAGATGCTACACACATCGTCAGCCAGATGCATGTCATGTGCTTTTACATCGAACTTGGGAATGCCTTCCAACAAAAACATTAACCACTGACTGACCACTACGTGCCCATAACCTCTTAAACCGCATATGTCATGACCGAGCTAAGCTGTCTCAACTCAACCTTATCTACCGTGACTTAGTCATCCTTCCACTCATTTATCTCCACACCACGTCCTCTCAAACGTTGCACAATCTTCACAACCTCCAACAGCTCGAGTCGTCTAACGAAACCACATTATCGCCCCTAGTGCTCAAGTCAGCGTGGTCTGCATCCATCACCAGAAATAATTTAACTAGTTCATGCAATATGAGGCTGGGCCATGAATAACTTTTAATTATCCTACACAATTGTCAATTAGCAAACGGTCTTGCTCCCTCGCTCTCTGTAGGACAAATACATCATCGTCATTCGATCGTCTAAGCATCCTAACTCCTGCCTCCTATCTCCTAACGACTTTGCATTATTTCCAAACACTTTTCCTCCAGTTCCAAGAAGCCTGCAGCAGATAATGGGAAAAGAGTATGATTTCACTTTATCTCCCTGGCTGTGCTGACCAATATCCTTCCCTGTGGTAAAAACTATAAAATTCCGTCAGTGAACTACATTAGCTTGCTTCAATTCTGCGATGCATGGAAGGCAGAAATATTCGCACATATCTTAACACAACAAAGCATTTTTTGAATCCAAAGCTTTCCCAGTCTAGACATTTGGCACAAGTACAAAGCATGTGCTTGTGGCAAGGCGCTTCATTGCATCTTCAAAACTAATGAGGGCTTCTAGCTGAGACCTAGAGGTATGGTATGAAATGTCCTTTGAAAAGTTTAACTTAATGAGCCGCCCGACCATTGCAATTTTGCATCAACTTCTGCCCCACACTGTAAACACGTACTCATATAAAAATTAGCAAAACCCCAAGGCTGTAAGAACTGCTCATAGCTTTTTTACCTAGTTTGGGCTTATTCAAAACCTACTAAAACGACAACAACCAGTTCCATGACCTCACCAGGAAACGTTCCGCAAAAATGAATCAATTACGCATGCAACAGAAATGACACATGCATTTCTTGCTGAGGAAGAGTGCAATCTTCTTTTTATACTCGTGTAATTATGCGGTAATAAGTACGTTCCACGTGTACATACACAATTTGGATGCACCACAGAGCAATGCAACGCTATAAAAGTTCAGGTACTTGACAACATTACCACAACTCAGCTCACACCCCGCAAGTCAGCTGCAGTTAAATGCTGTGAAACAAATTATGTGGACCCAACATGGCAGAAGAGGGAATACCATCATTTTGCTGTATCCATATTCGACGCCATTTCGCCAAACTACGAATTAAGTTACACGCACTCCTTTCTTAGCAACAGATAACGAGCAAACGCCCACAGCCACTTAATGATGTCAGCAGAAATCCCTCCAACTTGGCACATTCACTAACGTGATCCTGAAAACAGAGTGAACGGAACAAAATATACAGTGGCATGAGTAAATCGGCTTTGTCAATGACTGCGGCAACAGCATTCGCATACTAACAGACAGGCTAATCCTACCGTTTCCATTTAATCTCCAAGTAATGACAATGCGACAAGTCATCTCCTGTAACCTAAATGATATCAGCCTCCGTCTACAGACACAAGCTGTTACTTTTTATCGCAAATTCGTCATTAGAATACTATCTATTATTACCCTGCTCATGGATTCGAACTTCCGCTGGTCGAATCCCCCGATTCACTTCTGCGTCTTAACATCCCCATCGAAAACAATAAGATTGACTCAATGCTGTCAGAATCAGACTAGAAACAGAGGAATGTCCGCTCTTGTTGTTTTTCTCAACCGCATCATCATTACTAGAATAGCGGAAATAAGATTCCATCTGAGTCACTTAACATGAAAAAATTTATTCCAACTGCTATTTACACATTCTGGACATGGTTAATGCCATGAATTTATAATCGATGACGTGCACTCTCCTTACGCAATCTACAGAACTCAGAGCTCGATTTGCCAGCTGCTCTCGCTGTCTTCTCGAGTGATTAAATACTCTGAACAGCTACTTTACTTGGAAAGACAAATACAGCCGAAGACTTGTATTTGCACAGGAGAGCATTTCTGCTCTGAAACTGCAGAATTTTTGCTCCGACAAATTGCTGTACATGACCAAAACCTACCTATTCGATTACATGAGACAATCAGCCAATCAGCCTGACGTTTCCAAACACCGAAAGTAAGCAAGCTTTAATGCGTGCCATATGCAATGTCACATAATAAGGCTTCGACCAAAGACTGGAACACAGATAAACGTGTGAAATGCTATTTCAGTTACACATTACCATTAGAACCTGTTCTTCCAGGCCACATCCAGGTCTCTGGTTCTGCTTCTGACTCGCTTCGATGCAACTGTTCTTGAACTTCTGGGTCTGTAGTAAACTATAGCAGTTGGCTGTTATGACAGCAATCACATGCTGCCAAACCTTAGGAATGATCGAAGTTGTTGCGTTAAGAATTACTGTGGCTTCTATGACTAATCAAATGCTCGACAGTATTGCAAAAGTACCGTTACACTACAATATTGCTGGAATGTCTACACAATTCTATGACTTTTTGGAATTCTTGAACTTGAAATACCTCGCAAATATCAACTTTGAGCATTTACACAAAGTATTTTCACGGCTATAATTGTCCGTTATAGATACCAGGAGAGTGAACAGTTGACTAATTAACTTTTAATTTCATCTTCTACTTGCAAAGCTAACTGCATACTGCAAACTTCCAAATTTAAGCACCCATTCCTTCCGCCTTGGTATTCCATAATTAACACTTTAGTTCCAGACTCATGAACTCTAACAACGGCACCGCATTACCACGCCTCGTCAACTTCCCATTTAATGACACGGATTCCACAAATGACACGACCACTTACTCCAGTGCGGTCTCGTGGCGTCCAAGAGTCAAGTGCCGTAACCAAATGGACTAACTGCCCCGAGGAAATTACTCATCAAGAGTCGAGACACCAGCCCGTTCCCCAGAGGCATTGCTTGATGTGACCATGTACCAGTGTTTAAATCCAAAATCCAGAAGCTGAATCTAACAGTAAGTTTGAAAACAAAGCTGGCGCTAGATACACTCTCTAGCCAGGAACATTGACATGCTGGATTTTAGAGCCACTGAAGAATTATTGCTTCACGGATTCATGAGTCCTGCCGCGTTTCGAACCTGGGCCCTGCCGGACCTGCGGCGCTCAGCCTCAGTATCCTGATACCCTGGTCATAACTTGCCCAATCTCTCTATCCTTCTTTCCCATCCCAAAGGAAGACAAACGTACTCGAGTTACTCTTACTGGAACGTACTCCTGGAACATGAGCCGATTCCAGCATCCAGGCCATCAGCCTCCCGCATCCATTCACTTAGGAGCTGTCTGTCTGACACGCAATTTATAAAGCGTTCCAGCAATATTGGCCAGCAGACAAAAGAACCTGCCTTCACATATACACAAGACAGTAAAAACTGTTGAGGAAAGCAAGCGGCAGAGAAGCCGAAGGAGCACACAGGACTGCCAAAGAATCAGTGCTGGTGAGAGAAAAAGGAAGGATCTACTGGCGCCGCCAAGTCCAAGGGTTAGAATGCCCAAAAACTTTTCATTCTTCCACATGATCATGGCCAGCCTCCCCGTCTCCACGGCATCCAAAAGACCCGAAGCAATCCAGCTAACGTCTCTGTGGGCTCCGCTCAGCACTATTACAGCTAGAAAGTCTGCCTGCTCCATCCGCAAGCCGGGACCCCAAGTTAAGAGATAGAACTATAAGCTTCTGTTTCACTTTGTCATTGTGCCTGGTCCAAAGCCTTAGTGACAGCAGTACTGAAGGCCTAAGCTGTAAGCAAAGGCGAATCCTAATTCCAGCTATATTTTCGTCCAAGGAAAGGTGACGAACAGAAAATGACATCAACCTGTAGACGAATGCACCCATCCATTGAACGGAGCACAGACCTCGCTTAATTTAAAAATTCAAGGAAACTAATTCCGGCTATATTTTCGTCCAAGGAAAGGTGACGAACAGAAAATGACATCAACCTGTAGACGAATGCACCCATCCATTGAACGGAGCACAGACCTCGCTTAATTTAAAAATTCAAGGAAACCCCTGCCATAAAAGCAGGGGTGCATTTATCACATGCATGCAAGCACACATATTTATATGCATAAAGTCCACGTCTGCGTCTGGATCCCGGAGACAGTTACAGGTCACCAGTTCTGAAGCCATTCTAACCAACTTTCCTCGTCTGCAAACAAAGCCCCAAACTAGGTCAGTATAATTGAATCTGCTCAAGTTTGCAACATCTTCATCAAAGTGCAGCACTTAACGACGCTTCAAACAACATCAACAGCTAACTGTATGTTAGACGGGGATTGTCACAGGATATTGACCTTCCGTGCTCCAACTTCATGAGAAGATTTGAGCTCTCTGTGGCTCCCATTACATAAAATCCGTACTCCCACACACGATCAATAAATAAAACTGCAATATGATTGCATGCGACCATGCACCCAGGCCAGAGACGACAGAAATCTCATTTCCACACCTAATTCATAATCCCTAGCCCCAGACTTGTGCGGCTTTTCGCTTCCAGGAGCTGTTTACAGGCACTTGACCTTATTCTCCTCCTCTCCAGACCAGTTAATAAATGCCGACGAGTCTCCGACAGATGATATGCAAAAGCAATTCTCTCTCTCCCACGACAAAAACACGAGGCTGGTTGAGAGAGCAAGGAGACGCTCCCACAACAGCATTGCTTATCCGATTATCCCGCAGGTAGTGGTGGTGGTAGTTTCCTCACTGCATTCAATTACGATGCATGAATGCGATGAAAAGTCATGATATCCTCAAAGCTTTCGGTACTCAACAACCTTGACTTGCAGCTAACGGAGGTGTCCCACGTCTCAACCACTTACTTTTTCCAAACTTCCTCCGTATACCAACAAAAGTCTTAAGTCGTCAAGGCTTTCCCTTCCTTCCATGTCTACAATTCCACAAAGCTGTATGCATGTCTCCATGCCTTTTCTTAAGACAAAAGACATCGTCTGGTGGAAACAATAAGCTTTTACCGAGCCATTACACCGACGCAATGCTCCCAGCCTCTTGAAAGTCATGGAAATAAATTCTTTTCAAGGCATCTGTCATGAAAATAGAATCCTGCTTTCAACAAGCGCCGAAGTTGCATTCAACCAGCAGTCCAACTCTCATAATTTGGACCGTAGTCCCCTAGTAAAGATTCTAGCTTTGAAACCTAGAAGATTTCTAAGAAAAGCCGAGCAAGACGACGTCTCACACAAGATTTAACACACGCAAAGCTACAAATCTTAATCTGGACTAAGACGAAAAAAGTTTCACAAGTTTTGGCTCTGATAGCACTTTTTATTATTCTCGGCGCAACTTCCTGTCTTCTTTCTTTCCTTCCTACCTTCGGACTTGCAATAGGCTTTATCCAAACTGAACACAGGAGCAATTGCACCATTCCTTGTCTTATTTTTACCCAGTTTACTTTTGCAACTATTTCATCCATTTCCTTTAAACAAGAAGCAATGAACCGTAGCCGGAGCCATGGCCTGCCAAACGTTCCTTTCCTATGTCAACAAGACAGTATCAGACCCTGTCCTCGGACTGACCACGGACGAAGCAAGTTTCTTCTTAAATCCTTTCTATAGATCCACTTATAACTGCTGAAACTCAACTACTTTTAGCTTCGGCGATAATAGCCCTGCTGCCATCACTTAAATTACATCCAGCTCTATTAACTTATTCACCAGGTTCGAAAGGATGGGACGACCCAAAGCAAATAACAAGGTGGTGGTTTGACTATAAATCTTCAAGTGTCATCACACAGCTAGTAGAAATACGCAACGGCTTTTAGTCTCCAATTTTGTATGCACAACTGCGAGCTACAGAGCTAAAACAAAACAAAACCCGAGACTCTGTACAGCTCCAAGAGCTAAGTCAAGCTATTTCTTGTTTATCTCACGTAAAAATGCAAATTCATCAACCCCAGGTTCAAATAAGCCATAGAACCCGATCCCAGATCAAATTTGCACACCACACTTTGCAAAAACACGACCGGTGTACGTTCCCTGTCTGCTGTGCTAACTACGGAGCATGCGAAAATTGATACTCATCCGATAACAGTGGAAAACTGAGCTTCGTCACTACAACATCGTCCTCCTCACTCCATGCTCCGTACCACTGACAACTAACTTTTGCAAACATCCACCGGCTGAGTAAAAAGCGATTGCATCACGTTTCGCATACAGGCAAAATGTACATACTTGGCCTCTGTGACAGAAATGACGCCGACGATGGCGTCCAAGTCGATAAAATGCGTTACCTTGTTTCATCCTTGCCCTGGAGCGTGAATCCCCGTATTCCATACCTGTCTTGTCTGCTTGTAGCCACAAGTGCTTACATCACTCCTCTATTGCTTTCTTCCAGACTGTTGCGCCACAGTCCTTTCAGTTTCGCATTCAACGCTATGCCCTCCCTTCACTCAAAAGAGTCAGTTCATTGTGTGTAATTCTGTTCAGGAACTTTGAAGCTGAGGATTGCCTCCGTGAGCCTTCCAAGTGCTTATGTCGTCACCAAGACCGCTTCTCAATTCGCAAAAGCTCGACCTCTTTCTTCAAATTGCAGAACTGAGCAATGAAGAAAAGCGGATAATTTCACGCTGCAAAAAGCTTGCAATTCACCATCGGACTCTCGCGATTAACCTTGGAATTGGCGACTACTCGCTAAATGCTTACAATGAACGCAACTCATTATCCCAAATCACATGACAACTACTTGAGTCAGCCTTTAGTATTCTTCCTCAGTCAGTCCCGTCCCAGTGAGTGAGTACTGCTGTCGCTGTCTAACTCACTCTCCGTTGAGCATTTACAATGCACTGCTTCCTATACAAGCCAGCGTCAGAATAATCACTGGCAGCCGTATCACAAACAAGCAAAGCAAGTCAGCTAACTTGTCCCAGCCATCAAGCAAACAGTAGGTGACACAAATCTTTTCTTCTTCCTTTGCTGCGATTCAACAAAGTACAAGAATGGCGAACTGGGAGCTTCTGTCATTGACAACCAGGTGTATGCAATTGTACATTTGACAGAGCAACATCTCACGCTCGCTAATACTGCTCCATGTCGCATTCGCAATTTCGCATACACAACAGATAAACGGCACAGGTGAAAGAACCTGTCGCCAGGCTTTGCAATACAACTGCTACTGCTTTCGTCAATTAAGTTACTATTTCTGCCATTCGCTACTTGGCGATTAATCCGAAAAGCCGCAAATAAGATACAATCACGTGATGAAAAGGTGCTAGCCATGTACTTTTATCTGCCTCTAGTGCAGTTCCGATTACTATAGCATGAGGGTACTGAAGTACCACACATGCTCATAAGGAAGGCCATGCTTTCCAGGTACGACAAGACCCTTGGCCTCTAATACTGAGTACCAGAAGAACGCGTGATGTCTTCCTAGGTGTCGAAGGGACTGTTCTTCTATTTCCCATTACTTATTTTTCTAAGAAAGAAATCACCCAAGGACGAGCATAAGAAACGAAGTCATTACCGAGAAATAGGTGCCCGTTTCAGAATTGCAGCAGTGTAAGCTGCCTGTTAAACTTCTTTGTGTGTTCCCTTGAATTTCACACCGGTTGGTTTTTTCACTTGAATTTTTAAATGCTCGTCATCCCCTTCATAAACCAGTTTCTGCTTTCCAGAATACGCAGTAATTGCTCCGACGTCATCCTCCTCAAGAATCAAGATCAGTTACTCTCAGTGACTTCTGATGACTACTTATGGTGAAACACCAGAGCTGATCAACAGGCTCATAATTCTGAACGAATCGCTCCGTGAATAAAACCAGGGAACCCCACCACAATCCGACAATCCTATCATAAAAGATTCCCCCCTACCCTACCGATCAATCAGTGTGGAACTTCAGCCAGATGAACCTGTCCCTCGGTTGAATTTGATGATCAACAAGAATGTAAAAGAGGACGATGAAATCAACCTAGACGCAATCAGAAGCTCCCTTCCTCCTTTGTAATCAACACCATTAAATAACAACAGCCTATATATAGCAGCCGCTGCACTGCATCCTGTAATCAAACATGTACAAAGTGCATCAAGAAAGAGAATGCAACTCGATTCTTAAATCAGAACGTGTTTAACTCACAACAAGTCCGAGGAACAAGTTCACTTCCTCGTCATGTTCACGCATCCTAATTGAGCTTGGCCACTGGTCCTTTGTCCTAATGCTTGAGCTGGAATCGTCTAACCCCTTCCTTTGCCTGCTAACACCCTCGGCCCACGCCTAAAATTACCGCACTCCAATTCCAAACCTTTGCCTTTGAACCGAGAATACAGCAATACAATACTATACACCAACGGCACCAAGCAAAACCAACTGACTGACAGCTCGAGCGAAGGCCATGGAGCAAAAACGCATTGTTTTTAGCAATACAGCGCATCTACAAACAGGCAAACATTGTGCCTTTTAATGATTCGCGTCCAAAAAGCTACACGGCTTACTTTACAATTAAAGATGCATACATATGGAGCAAGAACACCTGAGAATTGTGGAAAAAAACTCAAAAAGTTGCATCACTCCATCGTGATTCAGCAATTGGGAGCTGAACGTTCGTTTGTCAGAACTGAATCGGCAAACTACGTCACTCACTGGAACGTTGGGAAGACAAAAGAAAGGAGATTTGTTTTCGCAAAAATCTGCGACAAAAAATCGTTCAGCCTTTCAGCTCATTATGCTTATCTATCGCAATGGATTAACGTGCCGACCAACAAAACCTGCAGCGCAAAAAAGTTGTGGAGATGCAGGAGGAAACCCCTCCTACCCTGCATTGGTATTTGCATACTGGTTCAGATTCTCGTCTCTACAGAACGAGGAAATCTACGCATATTAATGATCTTTCGCATAAGAAGAATAACACTAGTCAGGCATTCCGTAAACAACGAATAGGACGACAATCTGCGAGGTGAGCACTGAGCATGTACAGCTCACGACAGCATACAGAAATAACACTTATAAAGATAACATAATCTCCCCTCATGTACTTACGGCTCTTATTCAGGCTCAGGTGGTGTAACGCGAGCAACAAAGTAAATTCCACCACATGCCTTCCTGAGGTTTCCCTCAAGGAAAAATATCCAATTCAACACATGACGCATCATCATCAACTGATTATTCATTCCCCTCCTTGACTTGCTCACGTTCAGGGGAATCTCCCTATCTGTCTCTCTCTCCTGCAGTCACCACACAATGGAGTAACATGCCAATACTAAATTGCAGGTGAAACCCCTCGCACAATTAACCCTCTTGCTTGCATCTCTCCACTCATTCTCCGCTCCTGGTTAGAACACCATGACTGACTGACGGCAAGGGCTATCCCAATCTCCGAGCCATTCTTCTCCTCCATTACCTTTTCCTACCTGCGCTTCTTCTTTCGTCCAAACAGGTAAATTCCCTGTCTTCCGTCCACCAAAACCCTGTTTTGCTTTATGTCAGTGAAAACACTGCTAAAGATTCTCTCTTTTCCAGCACCTCAACATACCCTTCTGTGACTCCAGCCTACTAACTACACTCAACTCACCCAGTTAAAATGCTTACAGTCACATCAACCAACGGTCTCCCATTTTGCGCTTTTCGCTTCAGTTTGATAGGTTTCATTTAAAGTGTGCACCTGTCTATCTCTATGCAAATTTACTCGCTCAATAAAGTAACCGGCAATCGACGGTAACCGATCAGCAAGACAGACTGGCGATTAAGTCGCACTATCCAGACGATCCGCAATTTTCAAACCACCTGCCTCTACCTTTACGTGCATGTAATGTCTTACATGACACTAGTCTACTGACAAAGCCATGGCCTACAGTTTCTGCAATGCTGCTATCATAACATCCGTCAAAAACATCCGTTCCCGTGGTAAACCACTTGTTCGGAATCCCCTTCTTGTGGAAATGCGCAATAAGACTGCTGGATTGGCAGAAATTCTTTATCTCAGAATGCACAAGCTGTAGCTTATGGATTAAACAAGTTACACAGCAAAGTCAAGCATTCATACTTTCCACTTTGACATCTGATACTGATATGATGTGAGACAAAACAATTAACAAGTACCAATAAAATTTTCTGTCGCATAGCAGCTTCCAAGTTGATGACTGGCGACGGCATATAAGCTCCAACACGTCACACATTCGTAATACTCAAGCTTATCACTTTCACAGCATAGTACTTGCTCCACTATTAGTCATGCAAACTCGGTTAATTCATTCCGCATGAAACTTGAGCAGCTCCGTCCTCGTCTGGCTCCTTTTTCAACACTACATTTACGCTTTTTAGCCTTCAAAGAGCTGCCTCAATGCTGCTTGTCTCCAAGTGATTTGTCATACCCTGATTAAATGTGAGCTGCATGGCTCCATTGTGCGAGAGTTGTGCGAAATCTAGATAAAAACTTAATTGCAGTTATGAATTTCTGCTCCTTGTACTGCAACAAACAAAACTTGTCCTTAATCATAGTCTTCAATACGCCGATACAGAGTACTAGGAGCACATACACATTCAGCCAAACCTTGTCTTAAATGCAGCTTTTCCTAATGGAGCGAGACGATACACAAAGCGAATGCTTCCCCTTGCAATACAATCGGTTAGTTGCGTTGCCATTTGCCATAATTTACTATGCGAGACCATGACTAGATGCACAGGGAGTTCGCCGTGCGCCAAAGGAATTTGTATCGACTTTCTTTCCACTACAAGTCAAGCTACGCTGAATCTTGCAGTAGATGATTACGTCATTCTTCGCAAATTAATATACTGTACTGCCTGCCAAGCTGGATTATCGATGAGTCCTACTGTACTCACTTGCTTGCCAGACTTTGATGCACAGTCACAGCCAACGCCATTCGCTATTACTTTCAACCATACTAAACCAATACTTGGAACAGGTCTTACAAGCGTCCTGTCCATCATATCATCAATTTCTTGTTTTAGTTCTCGTAGCATTGTCCTTTGGTCATGCTCGTATCAGGTTAAAGTCGTTCAATCAAAGCTGGTGAATGTCAAACGCATCATTAGTTATTTAACATGCTCCCATTGTGCTCTGCTAAAGTAAACCTTATCACATTCTCAATTCCCGCATATCAGGTGAGCAAGCGGTCCTATTGTTTGTTTCATCACTTCATAAAAGCGAGTACCCTGTAGGACATGCTCCTACTGAACAAGTTATAGTCTATGATGCTTAAATTAAACATGGTAAAAAAACCTTTAAAATTGCAAATATACAACCGATACGAATTGGAAGAAAAAAGGCCTTTACAATAAGGATACTAGTGTACTTGGATTGCTCAAACTTTGATAACATTGGGTAGCCAGTACTTAAACAACTGCCAATCTGGTTTGAGCTCAGGCCCAGGCATCTAACTTGTCCTGCTGTTGGTCCGTTAACAAATCTGTAAGGATCTTGACTTTGTTGTGAAATACTGGGCAGATTCCGGGAAATGAATCCCATCCTGGTGGGGTCTCCGAGAAGAGGAAGCAGGGAGAGATCTGCTCAGACAAGCTGCTTACGTAAAGATGTCTAGGGTCTCGAGATTGAGAGCGGAATTTATAGAACTCTGACTTTCAGTGAGTTCACGTTCACGCCATGGTCTACTTCGGACGGATACCCATTCAGAGAAAATAAAAAGCTGTTCAAGTTCAATCTGGCGGTGATTGCCTAAGGTTCTTATGTACTTAGCTCTGCATGTATGCACACTAGGTTCTCAGATCTCAGACCCTGACATGTGAGAGAGGTGCACCAGCCGAGAAACTTATCCAGGATTCACAGAATGCCTAATATAGAATCAGTATGTTTCTTATATATCACCACATAACAAGAAGAGCTGGAACCCTGGGTCTGGAAGGGATCCAATACAAGGAGAGAAATAAGAGGGTCATAATATTTTTTGTTCGTCGACTTTTTGACCAGCTTTTTTACCCACATTCCTAAAGGGGATTCCCTTGTCCTCGAACATGTTAAGGTTTAACTTAAAAGATGGGATCAACGCACAAGTGCAATCACTGAACCTTTGTTTTCAATCCTCTCGTGCTGCATGTGAAGTGATACACAGCTTGGTGTGATCAGCCCCTACAGTTCAACGAGATCCATGTGGCCAGGCCAGGTAAGGCTTCCGTTGCGTTTACAGTATCCGCATTGGCTCAGTGCCACTACTAATTTCTCAGGCTACACCTTGCAGTGCATAATGTGCACGATGAAAGGAATAGGATGGGCTAAAATGCATGATTCATGCGAATTGTATTGTGCTAAAAATAATGAACTGAATGCAAGAGCTTACAAGTAATCTTTGACAAAAACATGAATTGATTTACGATAGACACGCGTTCAAATTGCAGCTCATAATCAATATACGGATTACCTGAGTTGCTGATGCTGCACAGTGCCGAATAGTGGTTTGGCACGTCACATTCGCACACATCTGCAACTCCATTTGCCAGAAAGTTAAGAGCAATACACACAATCCCGCTGTATTACAGCAGTGAACGTTACAGAGCAAAATTTGCTGACAGCTTAGGAAGAAGGGCACTTAAGCTTGTCTTGATGTGTATACAACTAGGTTTTGCATGGCAATTACCCTTGAACCACCTTCACCATTTCGCACGATCTCGTTGGCAGTTAACCTGCCAGCCAGTATGAGCGGAGCCTCTTTTGTTACAGGAATGTGCATCGAGAGAATATACGCATCCACTACCTAACGCCTAAAGTTCATGTGAACAGATTGTATCGCTTTCTGCTTTTAACATTGACAAGGCTTGGCATTAATGAGGAACGGACACTCACTACCTGCCGTATAACCGCCTTGAATCGTACGCATAATCTAAACGTTCTCCGTATTCCCTGCCCACTCATTTCAAGGAATGTTCAAGGATAGGCAATCCGGCTGCGAAAGATGCAAGCCGCTCTGGCTCTGAGAGGTTACACTCTAATTGGTGCAAAAGAATTCTGCAAACTGCATTATCTTGAGATGTAACAAAGCCGTGAGGAAGAAACAAACCAACTTGCGAGCGTTCACTGCGTGTTTGCGAGCACAAAGGCACAAATTTGCGTGGTTGCAACTTGCAAGCTTCTAATGTACTGTACTAGGGTAGGCCAAAAATAGGCTGTCTCCATGGATGAAAACTGGGATGATTTTATCCTGCTTTTGTCATAATTAAATTTGCTGAATAATCTTTATCATTACAAGCCGCCTACAAAGCAAAGTCTTCATTAGCTGCTATCAAACTTTGCGGACACTGAGTATTGTGCAGGGAATGATTTAACCCAAATTTTTCAAAACACAAGACATTTAACGAGAAAAGTTTTACTTACCTCGGCCACCTTTGCTCCGTTTCCTCATTGCTAGAAAGTCCCTTGGACTTCAGGAAGATTAAAAATAAATTACAAAAGTTTTCGGCCCTCCCGTCGCAATTACTGGGCTTGTTTGATACATTTATGATGCGATGACTGAAATAGCAGCACAACTTGCACTCGTAACAATCAGCGACTTTTGATGCCTCCTGCAGCCATGTCGCGCATCAATTCCAAAATGTTTGCAACTTCTGATGACACTATTCGCACTCACAAAGCGATGACTTGGTACAAGCTCTTTGGACGTGCGTAAAATTCAGGTGGAGTGTCCTACGGAAAAACAATTCGAGAGGAAGAAAAGCAAGTTATCACAAACTTTGGCACTTGGGAACGGAGGAGTAACGGATGGATTACAGACGTTTCAAACTGAGTAACACCTTCACGCGTAGGTTCTCTGAAATATTGCACGCAGAGTTCACAGTGCTATTTACAGGAGCAAACTTTCCGGCATTTCATCATTACTTGAGCTACTTCGTACGGAGTCTATTCCTACAGTCTTTCTAGACTGGATGGAAGGTTACTGAAGACTGATGGCAAGAATCCTGCTTTGCCCTATGGGAGCAAAGATCTGCACTGGAAAAACGTGTGGGCTGAATAAAACCAGGTTGATTTTATCCGGGAAAGGGCACTCGTGTTCTCGCTTCCGCTCTTCCGAAGTAACGTCTGCACGGATGCGCTGTTCAAATTGCGAAAACTAGCAGTGTTGCACAACGGATTTCAAGTACTTCACACCATCTCCTCCTCGTTGGACAGTCCGGTCAACCAGCCTGCACAAGTTTTCATACGTGACACTTGCTTCTTATGAACTGTTACAACTGCTTCAATTCCGGTTGTGTCATCAAGTACAAGACTACGGCTAATACGACAACTGGTCACTGCTTAAAACTGTTCTAGGTCGTACACAAACACTTAAAACGAAGCGGTAACGACTGTTCTTACTACTTACATCTAAGACATCCGTGTGATCGGGTCGCACGTTCTGTTTTCGGTCCGTCTCTCTTGAGTACATACAATCAACTATCGCGCTGTCGGAGCAGATTCCTTGGTTGGTGCACAGAACCTAGGTGCCATGATCCATCCAGCGAGAGCGAGGTTGTACTCTCAAACCCATTTACTGCACTTGTCCCCAGCTTGGCTCCTTCGATGTCTACCACCACTACGAGTTTACGCACAGAGTATAGTTTCGTAGATCTCCACAGCGCCCTGCAATATACAAACATAGTGGGCATGAACTGCCTTTACTTTATAGGATTCCCCCATCCTTGTTATTATTATTACATTACTTGACTAACCCACACATGCTCTGATCTGATGATACAAACAACCATTTCTTTCCTCTCTGGCAGTCATGTAACACGACTTGTGCTTCTTCCCAATCTCTTCCAAACAGTCTTCTTCCGAGGAAGCTCAGCATCAGGTGTATTCCCACAGATCTCTGACGATTCAGATGAGCTCCGTCTTCACATCCCGCTGCAATAGCTTCTTCAACGCAATGGATCTGCTACATACTTAAGAAATGCAGCCACTACACAAGCATGGAATGACTCGACCGTCTTCTCTTCTGTCTGGTGTTTCCAGGGATTTCCCGGGGTTCCCTCAAAATCTCTTACAAGAACCTTTACTTTATTCCACTTTTATCTCTGAAGCAGTGAAACATAACGGTGGCTCTGACGAGGACTATCTTCGAAACTCTGGCTCACTGTCAACAAAGAGACTATTAAATACAGCACCAGAATCGTAAAACTGTAGCATTATCGTCTTCAATATACGGGAAAGAATAAAGCAGCAACTTAAAACAGTGAATTCAAGCACTACTGTTGCTGTCAAGGAAAAGAATACAAGTCAAATTGATAGCTATGAAGTTTTTACTGATTGTAATGACTTCACCTTACAATGACTGATCATTTTTTATAAGTCCAATCCATCCTATTAAGCATATCTTCCGTTATTTGCACGCCTTCGTGCTAAGAGATTATGAGACGGATTTTGGTACTTCCTTAACATAGACATCTTAAAGGCCAGCTTGAAGTAGGCTAGAACCGGAGCAATTTATGATTTCCATGGCTCATTAGGGGTAATATGTCAACAATTGCGAATCCCCAATCTAGCATCTGCAGTAAGTAAGAAGTCGATAACGATAACCAATTGATTCATCTGCTGAACTAAAGCGCAATCAAAAACAAAACAAGTAAGGAATAATATCAAATAACAGGAGCAAATACCGATTACTGCATATTCCAGAACCAAGAACTTCAGGCATGCTTCAGGGTCGATTTCAACGCAATTATTGCAAGTATCTCACGTTCTAATGCTTCCGGATACGTTCTGTGCGGTGAGGAGCCTAGTGCAATAGGGATTTTTCCTAAACCAAACACAAAGAAGATTTGAAGACCAAAAATATATTAATAGCGCAAATTCGCAGGGAATTGCTTTAATCCGCGCATGCAGTGACCCCGCCACGAGATTTTGCTCAAAAGCAGCATTCAAAATTTCCATTTTTCATGGTAATGTGACAAGAATTTTTCACTGATTAAGCCAGCACATCACTGACCTACCCGATAAAAAGTTTAATTGCTGCAATTAAAGCATTTCTGACATAATTATTGTGAAAAAGGTAAAGCGAAAAGCAAAGAGATGAAAATCCGGCGAAAGTACGTTGAAAACTAAAGGCATTTAACGTACTGACATCTGTCATTAGAGCAGCGAGGTAAACCTGCAGCGTTTGTGTACATGAGAGAGGAGCGCCCGCCAACCTCGTTAA
>VRMD01001374.1:0-17323 GCA_009872375.1 Sminthurides bifidus
TTCTATTTCTGGTATGATGAATGTGGTCCTTGACCTACAGGAGGAAATATAATGCGAGCTTCATCGGTTCCTCTTGTGGTGACAGAGCATGTGAAAGCTGATAATGAACTCGGAAGAATCTTCAATAGAGCCCTAGAAGTATCATCAATGCCTGTTACTTCTTCGGATGATTCTACAACAAAGCCTAGAGGTGCGAAAAGGCGGAAGTTAGGTATATCCCTCCGTAGTAACTCAAATGCAACAGACCCTATGCATAAACTAGAAGAGGACGAAAAAATCGAGAAAACTTGGGAAAAGAGTTATACTAAGCCCAATTCTAGTTCTGATTTTGCCAAAACAACCACGGGCAGTACTAAACGACTTCCGCAGCCAGCTTACAAACCGAAGCAAAATGCCCGTTGGACTCGTGAATCCTACTCGCTTGATAAGAAACTAGAAATTGTGAGAATGCTGCAGAATGGAATGACACAAAAGGAAGTGATTGCTGCTACAAACTTGCGAAGGTCTACAGTTTGGAGCATTTGGAACAACAGGGAAAAGATCGAAGCTGGATTTATGTCCACAGCCCCGAACAGAAAGAAGTTGAGAAAAATACGCTTTCAGACTGTGGATGCTGCCCTGAGCCAATGGTACAACTCTGTTGTTAGTCAAAATGTCACCGTTACAGGTCGGCTGTTGCAAACTATGGCAGAGGCATTTGCTGGAAACCTGGGCGAAACTGATTTCGTTTGTACAGCGGGATGGCTGGAGCGGTTCAAACAGCGGCATTCCATTGTGCTGGGGACTTCAAAAAAGAAAAAGTCAAACGGTGATGAAGTTCAAGTACTTGAGATCTCGCCTAGTATTAACCTAGTGGTACAGGACCAATTAGAAGCACCGGGATCGAATGAGAGTAAAAGCGAAGTCTTACGCGAAGAAAATTTCTTGAGTGATGGCGTCTCTAACACAATACAAATTAAGGAGATCCGAACCACGGACATCTGTCAGTTATCCGATTCTGAGACTTCTTTTGGACATGGATCAGAGGTTGTATCTTCAAGTGGCGTCATATCAAATAAAGTAGGTTACAGAAAAATTACATCCGTCGTTGCAAATGATTGGATTCGTCATACGTGGCCTAAGTTACGAGTGAGGAATGCTCCAAGCGGTGCAGACCCTTTGGATTATTACAGTCCACAAGATATTTATTCTGCCTTTGAAATAGGCTTGCTATATAGGCTCACCCCTGTTCAAGGCTGGAAGATGCTGAAGAACCGGTTTGAATCTCCTTTTAATATTGCACATGAAAGACTGACAATTTTAGCATGCGTCAACTCTGATGGATCAGACAAGCGCCGATTATGTGTATATACTCAGGACAAACAGCCTTCGTGCGTGATTTCCGTTGTGGGTGAGGACTTTTCGAAGTTACCAGTTGATTTGAGGCACACGTCGGAACCAACATCATGGGTGACAGAAAAAGAGTTTGGGCAGTGGATGCAGTTATGGGATGATTGGCTGACGACTCAAGGTCGGCAGATACTCTTGGTGGTGGAAGCTTTACCCATGCACAACGTCAACATGACGCTAAGAAGTATCAAGATAGCTCCTGTTCCTTCTCATATTTGCCATGCAGTTTTGCCCTTTCTCCAAGGAATCGCAATGGAATTGAAGAGCAGGTATCGGCGGCTACAGATAGAACGCACAATCTATTACGTTGAGCAAAGCAAAACTCCCATCATTTCTCTTCTCGATGCCATTTTGATGCTCTCTACTGCATGGAAGGAAATCACACCTAACGCTATATGGTCAGCTTTTCATTCAAAATCAGGGATTTTAAGGGAAACTGTGAACTCTTTGTACTCGTTCGGTCCCTTGGAGGCAACATCTGTGATAACGAAGGCTAAATCGCTTGGAATTGAATTTCCAGATGATATAACCTTCCAGGTATAAGTACTGATGATTCTGAGTCTTTCCGCATATTTCTGAATCATAATCTTGGATCACAAATGAGAAATATCGATTTTCTGAGCCTAATTTATATTTCAGGATTTTGTAATGGCTGACAGTTGTCTTTTCGCTGTGGGAGTCCAACCTAGTATATCCGATGCTGTCCAGAATTCACCCACAGAGTTACGGGAGAACAGTGTGTTGGACACCCTGGCGCAAGCTTTTGACGAACAGAATGAAGCTTACCGCAGTAGCAGGCTGCAGCATACCAGGTAAAATCCCCTCCATGCATGAAGATGCCTACGAAGGTAGTTGCAAGCAGCTACGACATTTACAAAATCCGATCGCAGCTTTAAGTGCCAGCGAAGTTCAATCGTATTTAGATAATATTCGATTATGGAGTTTAGGCAGGAAAACAACCTGTCCCGAGTCAGTACACGTAGCTTTAAGTACATTAGAATCTTTCATACATGGACACACGTAAGCCAATGTGAGGTAATAACTCGTGAAATGTATCGTCATCTATTCGCATAGAGCACTTTCAGTCATCCTGTAGTATTTATTATCAAAATTTTCTATATATTTTTTGCAAAGGTATTTATGGTGTATGATTAGCAAAAGTAAATTAATCCTGATAATAACTTGAAATTTAAAAATCAACTTTTGCTGAATAGATTCGGAGAGTGTTATCAGCTCCTCCACTGAGGATTAATTCTGGATTTGACCAATTAGTGCACAAAATGTTCTCATTATGACCTGTCAGATTATATAATGGGGTTCTTGGGCTCCNCTGAATAGATTCGGAGAGTGTTATCAGCTCCTCCACTGAGGATTAATTCTGGATTCGACCAATTAGTGCACAAAATGTTCTCATTATGACCTGTCAGATTATATAATGGGGTTCTTGGGCTCCTCCTATCCCACACTTTAGTCAGTTTGTCGTGCGATCCAGATATGAAAAGATTTTCACTGGTTGTAGACCAGTTCACCGACGAAACCCAGCCGGAATGTGATGTAAACATAGATTTAACTATTGATCCCTCTAAAGCGTCCAAAACAATCACACATGAAAAAATCCATGTCATTTATCATCATCAGTATCAGTATGACACCTCAACAGAAGAGTAGAAGAAGCTTACCGCTAGAACGAGGATCATAAAGTCTAATGTGCCGGTCTGCAGACGATGTAACTATGGTATTATTCAAGGGTGACCAGGACATGTCAAAAAAAGACTTTGTTTCCACTCAAATCAGATTTTACTTCCCCACCTTCAACGTCCCAAACTTTAATTGTGTGATCCCAGGATGCTGATAAAATTTCCGAGCTACTGCACCAAGACAGTGCAGAAATACTCTCCTTATGGCCCGCCATAGTCAATAACGGATTCTAAAATTCGTTTAACATACATCGTTCGTTTGAAGTACATAAATCAATTGAAATATGGTAATGTAATAAGTTTTAATTTAAAATTCTTACTCTTGTGATTGACTTGCCAACAACTTCAGCCTTCGAATCCTCTGCAGTTTCTTCCAGTGAAGCTGACCATATTTTCAAGTGTCCGTCCCAAGAACCGCTGGCTATTTTCATGGTGATGGAATTGACTGCTAAAGACTCTACACTTCTTTCGTGTCACCTTACATGTGAGTTTACAACTAGCATTGTTGTTGGATAAATCAAGTTCCCATATCTTGAGGGATTGGTCATGTGACGCGCTGAAATTAGAAGTTGTAAATCCGTAAAAAAAGTTATTGGAAAAGTTAGTGAATAATTTCAAGGGTCTCTAACGAATAATACCTGACAAATACAGCAGAATTGTTCTTATTAGAAATCCACTTGACTTTTTTCACAGGACCTTCATGCCCGACAAAAACTTCCTTATGCTTGCCTGCAGAAGTCCACATGTGTACCGTTGCATCGTAACAGCCAGTCAAAATCCTGAGAATACAACAATTCATTGCCAAGACGCAGATTTAAATCATATCAGCTTTTCAAAAGCTGGAAAGCCGCATCAAAACAATAATTAAGTGCAATTAATCAATCCCGGTACCAGTCAGAGGTTGCATCAATGGTAGAAACCCAATCATCGTGTAACACGCAATCTTTAGGCTCAGGGGAAGGCCATTTTTCAACATATTCTACGTCAAAAAGTTCTTCCGTTCCTATTTTGACCAAGTTGTCCGTCTTGCTAGCATCGGATCCTTCATTCTGCTCTCTCAATAGCTCATGACGAACAATTAGTTCCTCCAAACTACCACGCAGGAATTCGCCACCCACCAAAAAATCGAATGATTTCGAACTTTTCAATACTCCGTCATCTAGTCGAAAATGAAGTAGATAAGAACGAATGCTTTTATACGACAAGATGGAATATCAGTATCGAATAACTATGACGCCAGCGAAGTTAAGTTACCTTGAAGGACTTTGTTAACCAAATTATTCAAGGCCTCTGGGCCCACACCGGAAGAAATTTCGTAGGGGTAGTCAGGCACAGCATACCTAAAATTTCAAGTTCAAGCAACAATTTTGTGCTGTGATTTAACAACAATTATTGAAATGAATACATGTTTTACTAGACTTACTCCTGCTGTTTAGTAATCAGTCGAACCTGCAAAGACTTTGGAATTTTCTTGGATATTACAGATGGTTGCTTGTAATCGTCATCTCCCATGGCCACCGCACTTGAAGCAATTACCTATTTGCAAGTAAATTGGATCAAGAATGATTTTATCAGCCACTTGATTGCACGACAAAACTTTGAATTTCTTATTAATTAAAATTTTATAATTATAAGTTTTGTAATTGGCATAAACGGAACTGCTGATAATCGCAATAACACAGGTGCACGAAATTCAAGATATAATAATCAAGATTTACTCGAACATTAAATTTTAAGCTATAACTAATATCTCCGAAACTAATATTTGTTTCCCTAAATAATAATTCAAGAGCCGAACACGCTTCTACTCCAGGAAAGTATGAGCACGTGGATGCATGCATTCCCAATTGGCAGCTACCAGCTACTATTAATGAACAGAATAGATATACTTGGCCCACCTTCATGTTCAGCGCTAGCTGTTAAAAGGCAAAAACAGGTGGCGCGGTTGAAAAATTTAATAGCAAACTGAAAATATTTTAATTCTCATGGTTTGTAAATCAGATGATTGTTGTATTTTTTGGAAGATAAAGTGATCGAGAGCAAAGCATCTGCACAATTAAAGCCACTGTCTTTCTGTTTTTCATTTAAGGTAGTGTTTGTAAAATGGAGCGAAAGCTAAGCGAAGATTATGAGGAACTTAATTGCGATTCTGCGGTAATTACCTTTTAATTTACTTCAATGCAGGTTTACTGAGAGATACAAAAGTTTCTACAGCCACTCAACTCCATCCATCTTAATTTTTTACTGAAATTTTATTGACAAAAAATTTCAGAATACCATTGTAGAAGGATGCCGCCTTCCAGTGAAAATGAAAGCGGACAAAGAATGGCGTAAGGTTTCATTTAGCTTCGGAGTTACCTGATTTTAATTATTTGAGTTGACACGATCTTATGAAAAACTTTTTTCATTCAGAAATTGCGGAAGTCTTGAGCGTAAAAGAAATCACAGAAGACCACAGGAAGATATTCTACGTGCATTTCTTGGATTGTAAGCTTAAACTGTTTCCAGTTTGCAAGCGCATTCGTCTTAAATAGTAATAACCGTGTAGGAATCATGAAATGTGTTTCAAATGCAGTTAACAAAAGGCTGGATGAGTGGGTGACAGAGGATCGTCTTGATACTGCCAAAGTCTACTTCCCCAAAAAAATTCAGCCGAGTCGACCTAATTCGCCCAGTATTACAGATGCTGGGTTGACTCAGATAGCACTTTCATTGCCGTCATCCGCCACTCTGAAGAAAAAATACAGGAAAAGGATTCATACTGACGAAGTGCTGGAAAAATCTCAATCTTTAGTAAAAACCGCAGTAGACCGCTTCTGTTCTTTCTCGTAGAAGTAGCGTAGTATATTCGAGCATATGAAACTTTTCGGTGATTCTCCACCTTGTCTATGATAGACAGTGCAAAATCCCTAGGATATCATATATAAATAAAGCTTACACGGGGCCAGTTTTAAAATACTGCCCCCCGAGAAGCATTTCACTTTTTAATGCATGAGCCTATAGCCCTGTGTTTGTGCCTTGGCAAACTCACATTGTTATGGTTGTAAGAAGCTCGATAGCTTGTAGCATTAACTCCTTTGTGGTGACCATTTAAATTTTTGGTAGAATTATAAATGATTGTTCGATTGCAGGACGAGTCCGATGGTGCTACAACCCCTGTGACCAAAACACCTCGAACGACTGGAAGCTTGCTTGCCCACAGTAATGATGACGTAGTAACGAGAATGAAAAATATTGAGATGATAGAGCTGGGAAGCCATAGGATCAAGCCGTGGTATTTTGCTCCGTACCCATTTGTAAGTTTGGTGATATTTAATATGAAATGCAATCTGGCCACGTTTTCTGGGACTTACGTAAGCTTTATGAAATTCGTGATTAGGAAATGATCTCATTGGAATGCATATACATATGCGAGTTCTGCTTAAAGTATCGCAAGTCAAAGAAGTGTTTGACCCGACATATGGCTAAATGCAAGCTCCGACATCCACCAGGAAATGAAATATACAGAAAAGGCAGCATTTCCGTTTTTGAAATTGATGGGAGAAAAAATAAGCAGTACGCTCAAAACTTATGCTTACTCGCCAAATTGTTTCTCGATCACAAAACTCTGTAAGTTTTCAAAGAAAATCATTCCTAGGTGCAAAACTGCGATTACATTCCTATGTGATACTTAAATTACATATTTTTAAGGTACTACGACACGGATCCGTTTTTGTTCTACGTAATGACCCAAAACGACAGCTACGGGTTCCACTTGGTTGGGTATTTTAGTAAGGAAAAAGAATCGTCTGAAGATTACAATGTAGCTTGCATCCTTACGTTGCCACCATACCAAAGAAAAGGATTTGGGAAACTACTGATCGAATTCAGTAAGAAACCAATTCTAAGGGTCAATATAACTTGTTCTGTGCATTTTAAGAATTGATGATATCTACAACTCTCTTTAAATTGTGGTACAGGTTATGAACTCAGCAAGTTTGAGGGCAAGCTTGGATCTCCTGAAAAGCCTCTGTCCGATCTTGGTCTCTTGTCATACCGCAGTTATTGGTCACAAACTGTTTTGAGCATTTTATTCACTCATAAAATTGCACCAGATCAAGAGCGGCCCCAAATCACCATTAAGTAAGCACTCAAAAAATAACTGACTACCTGTGTAAAGCCGTATATTAACTTCCATTTTTTAACTTTCAGTGACATTTGTGAGCTGACTTCAATGAAGAAAGAAGATGTTATTTCAACTTTACAGAATTTAAATGTGATATCTTACTATAGAGGCGGTTTCGTCATAGTGTTAACGGACGACATGCAGAAAAACTACGAAAAGAGTAACAACCAACTAAAAATCGACTCAAAAATATATTCACTGGACTCCCAAGGATTGGTCCAAGAGGGCTAAGTGGTGAATGCCTTGGATGAATACCATTTCATAGCCTCAGCGTCTGGGAGAGTCACATCGGATGGATAGGAACAATAGGAAGTCCCGGTATCTAATGGAAACCTGAAGTCAAAAAAATATTTTCGGCAGACCATCATAAGCAGATGTCTATCAGTTCGAATATTGTTTTGGTGGGCGCTTTGCTGAATTCAAAAGATTCGACGAGATAACCATCGCGCTGGGACTGGGAGGGTTTAATTGAAACTAAAGAAAGTAAGACTGTTGTAGCTGTATAACGTGTAACTAAAGCGCTTATATATCACATGTCCAAGTTCATTTTTAGCTATTGCATTGTAATCAGTTCCTTGTACAGTAATAACAACCGATTTTAGTAGCAATGATTCTGTTGAAGTACGTCGTTTTGACTTTGACTGTCTGATTTCGGATCGGTAATGCTAGTAGTAAAGTTACTTCTATTTGAGACGTTTGCATTTATTGATCTGCTCCAGGTCAATTAACCTGAAAGATGTTACATATGTAAGGGCGTTAAACATGGAACGTGATAAACATAACGAGAAAAAGATATTGAATTGCAATCCAAGCGAAAGCTGGCGTTAATAATAAATTAAGTAGGTATATTCGAATCAAGGTCAGTGCGAATAGATACTTGAAAGAACTCATAGCTACACTATTTTTGTAAACATAAAGCGTAAAAACTTAAGTTCGTCTAAGCTCCACTATGTAGCTGCTGCTGCTGCGCTGAGCTATGAAACCAGGATGAGCAAAATGCTCGCGCCCGAGACCCCAAATTAGAATTTCCAACGTGACCCTGAGTAGGTGATGAGGTTGTAGGTATAGAGAATTCAGGCAATGGGCGAATCATTCCTTTCTGAAACACCCGTAGTACACACTCACACACAAATCGGTATTGACTCTGAAACAATACAGGAAAACATAATTTTAAAATTTCAATCTAAAGACTATTTTTAGTCACAATGGCTCGAAAAAAAACCAGCGTGGACGTGGACGTTATTATTATTATTATAGATACTTACAGGAGTTTGTATCATGAGTGGGCGCTGAAGCCTCATTTGAGTTACGATGTCAACTGGATAAACAGGCTGATTGGCTTCTATCAGGCACTCCGCCGTTTCCATTAGAATATAGTACACCTGTGCGACCGATACCAGCGGAACAATGAATAACCGTGGGTTCCACCGTACCTGTCCTGAGTCTTCGCACCTACAAAATTCAGGGTAGGTCACCAACATGATTAAGTAAATTCAGACATTGCGTTAGGCAGCCTGATACACAAAAAAGGATATAAGCTGACACATAACGGTTAATACCTCTTCAATAAAGCGAATAAAGGACATCGGTTCATCGGGGACTCCATGGTCAGGCCACGATTGGTACATTAATTGAACAACGACACGTTCTTCGTCAAGTCTGCAACGAATCAGCGCTGCCGCTATTAGCTTCGCTGAGAAATATACTACTACATTAGTACCCAAGATTCCATACATTCAGAGCAGATAATCTTACCTGTAAATTTTTAATTTGAAATTCCCTATGAGTCCAAGAGGGAAGAACTTTCTCTTGAACGGTAGTGACTTGTAATTTATGATACAAAACAGGAGAGTTTAAACTTTGGGGCCAGTACGGATGGCATTTAATGCGTCCGTGTTCGTAAATCGGAGTAAGCATAACAATTAATGGACTTTGAGTTTCCCAAACCATAATCCAAAAATCATCACACGTGCTAGACAATGGCCCTAGAATTTGCAAATCAATCATGTTAATATGCAGGAAGTTAGGAAGAACCATGGTTTTGACAAATTCAACCACAAACGGATAATTTCAATAACCGACATCGAGTTACCTTGTGTAGCTATGTATCGATTCACGATTCCAGAAGCTGCTATTTCCATCGTCACATAACTTGCATTTATGTAGTCTCCACTAGGGGCACAACTAAGTATCACGCGCGTGCTATCATCTGAAAAAGCAAATATATTTCAAACACTATAAAACATGAAACGCCATGTGTACGAACCTTCTTCATTTGTACTGTTTCAACTTACAAGGCGAAATGTCCCTGTAACGATTCTTGTTGATATTTTCCGGTAGCTTTGATATGTCACAACTTAGACCAGGCTTGCGGCGAAATATTAGATCAAATTGGCTTGAGATCGAGTCCGATTCTATTGCCTCAGCCAACAGCATCATGCTAGAAGATAACTCGTTCTGAATTCCATAATCTTTTTCAGAGCCAACATGAAGTAGAGGAACGTCCGGAACGTACTGAAACGGCGGTTCTTCGAAGTCGTCCGAGCTATAAACTGCAAAATCATAAAAAAACTCGACTTGGAAAGAACACATTTTATGCGAGTGTCTAACTGTATAAGAACCAATTACAAAGTATATATTTAACTACCATTTGGTCTGACTCTTAACAGCAATTCCTTCTTCACACTAGCAGCATGGCGGATTGAATTGACTATATCTCTATGCATCATTGTTGAAGTATCTTTTCCGTTTATTTGCATCAACTGATCTCCTTCACTAAGGCGTGGATATCCCTGATCTGCTGGTGTTCCTGGAGCTACTCTAGATACAAGGACAGGACATCCCATATCACAACCGCCCTTGATGTTAAAACCAAATTTTCCTTGGACATCAGGCTCTAGTCGAATCGATACAGTCCCGTCCTAAAACATTGTTATTAACTTTTAAATTCCAAACATAAGCAGTATGAAAATGTTTCAAAACAGGCGCTTTGATTTTAACGGTGAAAACTTACATCTGAAATCGAATTTTCGTCGTCGTCCGCAAATTTAATTCCTTTTGCCAGCAAGGAAATGTGGACCGTATTTGATCCAGGAGTCACAGGTAGTCCAACAGCTACTTGTGGTAAAATGATTCCACTTCTGTCCAAAAACCCCCCTTCACTGTTAGCATGACGTCCGTAAAATAGGAAATGATTCAAGCCAACCCAAGGATCAAGTCACCAGTTAGTCACAATCCGGTAGCACACAAGCCAAAAGCAAAAATCACACTGACTTTAGCAATTTAATTTACAACCAATCTACAATTTAGTTGATACATCCACCTCTGACTCTGTCCTCTCTGCTGCGCTGTACTAAGTTGAACTATTTGACAATGCTAAATTCGCTACATGCCTCTGAAATTACTTATGGACTCAGTATGGCACACTGGCTTGCACCGACCCACAAAAGTCTACGAAAAGCAGGGTCCCGATGGTACAATCTCGATATCACACTATTTTTCGTACTACTTTCTCTTTCATACAAAAATCCCCTTACTTTATCGCTCTGCACCCTAGTTTCGTAATATCAATTAGTCCATCAACCAGCGGAGCGTCGCCTTGAAGAACTAAACCCCATACTGCCATTTATTACGCTCAAGCATCCATTTCACAAGGACACGCTATGTTAACAATGGCGTCAAATACTTGGTTTTTTGAAGCATAACCCGCGCTAACTTATTTGCGCCGACTCATGAGTTGATACAGGGATAATGAGGTCATCCAAGCATGTTACAGGCTGCTGTATGTATGTACTAACTAATATCTTATCAACGGACTACCCCATGCAACGGGCACGTCAAACGATGAGCAAGGAAATATCAGCTTTACCACAAACCTCGTCAGCTGTAATCCTATTGCACCAATCCCAAGAAATATTGCAATCCCCAACCCCTCATTAAAAAACCCAAGGACACAAATTTATACTTACTCGTCAGAACCACTATCTTCCGCCCAAGCTTGACGCGGTTCCTTTTCCGATGACGACTGATGGACTTTATCATATGCTCGTAAAGTTGGCCCACTTCCTCTTGCAACACTATTACGATTCAGTGAAGACACATTTCCACTTGTAACGTAGTTGCTGCATGTCCCATTTTCCAGTTGCCTTGTTTTCATTACTCCAGTAGGAATACCGGCTTGCTGCCCAGATAAAGCTTTATGCTGTTGAACTTGTGTATGCTGCGAATAATGAACTGTTGGTGACTTCTCCAAAACTAAGCTTCCACAAGTGTCCACGTTTTCCTTATTTTCGCGATTCAGGCCTTCATGGCAATCAAGTTTTGGACTAGAACTGCCAAAATCTTTTCTCCAATGCGACGATGAGGGCCTAGACGAGGTATCGTCAATTACTTCATCCATGCGTTCGTCATTATCGGTTTGTTTTTTGTGACCAGTCAAAGTCTGACGAAAAAGCATGAACTTCTTGCTTGGAGATCTCAAAAATGTTTTGCGCTCCTTGCGTTCCCTACTGTGACTTCGAGATGTATCTTCTCTGGTTTGATACTCTGTGCGACCCGAGTAACGAAACCTAGAACCCAAAGCAAGAAGCAGCAGAGTCGGTCTTCGGTGCGGAGGAGGAGGGGCTGACAGTCTGAAGAAAGCATGATGTTCTACGCAAGCTTTCCATAGTCGCTTGCAGCTTCGATACGACCAGCAGTCAAACATTAACAGCGTGTCATACTCTTCATGACTAGAAGATAATGCAATCATTAAATTCATAAATTAGGCATACTTTGTTTTACATCATATCATCACCACTTTCCGATTGAGTTGCTTGTAGTTCGAAACTTACCAGCTCTCTTCTCAGTTGTATAAAAAAGTTTTTACGCTTGAAAGCAATTTTGGTGATTTTTGACCAGCTAAACGTATTCATTTTAACGCCGTTGATGAAAAACACTAATTCCTATGGAGCTAACACCTACTTCTATTTCCTTTCCTAAATTGTCCTTAACTCGATGAAAGTTGATACCATAAGCCTCTAAACGTTTGGCATGAACGAGAAAGTTAAATTCTGCGTCCGCAGGAGTTTGTCCTTTGTGCATCATGTGTAGTTGTACAACTTTACGCAGCGCATCTTCCCCGTGAAGTAATAATAAATTACTTTCGATGTTTTTTAGGTAATTTCCTTCAATATCATGTTCTTCAGAATTAAAATCTCCTAATTCAGACTGTACAGCATATGAAGCTAGCAAACAAGACATCGTTGAGGTTAGAGTCAGTCGGCCTTCTAAAATGTCTTTTCGTAGCTGGAGGAAAACGTGGTATCTCGTATACTCTTCGTCCAATTTTGCAGGATCATCTACAAAAAATTTCACGCGGAAATACACGTGAGCAGCTGGAATTTGCTGCTGATCACTGACAGCCTTTCTCTCAAAGCCATCACCAGATGATTCGCCCCCTGATTTTCTCCTGACTGATAACCTAAGAGTAGATTCGGGTTTTGTAAAACGAATCTGTTTTCTTAAAGGTTTTGACGATTCTATCCATCTCTGAAAAATGTCAATGAAAATAAAAGGTTCATTTTGTTTAAGGTAAGTTACGAAAGTCTTCATATTCAAATAATGCATATCAATAATCTTCTCACGGTAAGTAGAAAGATTGATTGGCACTTACCAAGTGAGGGCTACTTAAAGGATATGCAACTTCAGGAGGAGGAAGAAGCTCATCAAATTGTAAGCCGAAATAATCTCTCTCGGTGAGTTCAAGGTGCTGAAATACTTTATCTAATAATACCGATCCTTTAGCAGATTTCTGCAATCAAGTCAAAAATTAATTATGTATCATCTGCACGTCCCAAAAAGTTTTGGATGGCCATAAGTCCATTTATTCCAAAGGTCTTACCTCTACTTCAAATGTATATTGACTATCATCTAAAAATATGACTGTAATGGCTAATGTTTTGGACCGTTGAGAAGCTCCTAGGAATGGTACTTGAGTACTAAGTTTTCCTGAAGTTCCAAAGCGTGATGCATTCATCGGTCCCGATGAAGAATCACAAACTCGATAGGTACCACCTCGGGTGGCGGCCACAAGACTTCGTTTCGACTTTTCAAACATGGCAAGAAAATCGCCTCCCCGTTTCCGTAACTTCCTTGCACCCTCGGATACAGTCTCACGCAAAGTCCATCTTGATATTTAATTCCTTCATAGCTGCTGCGTATCCTGCAAGTTAGACACAATAGTATTTAAGTGTCCAGTGAACAACCAAATTCATGACTGATATTGCTCGCTTTTTTCGCGTCATAAGTAACGCGTGATGAAATTGATGAAATGATTTGCTATTCATATCCACTCATCTGATGCAGGCTTGTTTCCTAGCGCATTCTCGTCATCAAAATCATACTTTCTAACAACCAGAGCCGAGTAAATCATAGCAGGCGGTAAAAAGAAGCATCCAACACCAGTTAAGAAACTGACATGAAGGGTACAACAAGACTGTGGACTTTTAGTGATACAACAGCCACAGTTCGAAACTCAGCAGAAAATTATTTCGTCTCTGGCAAGCATTGATCCTAGTTGGAATATAATCACCTCGTCTTTGGCTCAGTCACGGACTGTCCCACACCACTCAAGTTGCAGCATTCCAAACGAATGATGATGATGACTTCCCATATTACAAACGTTTCTTTCCTTATGCCTATCTTATCTACACATCTTCCGAAGGAAGAGTCCCATCTCTTATCCTTTTCTGCATGTCCTCCGGCACTTTCGTCAAATTCGACATCACCTGTACCTCTGATATAATTCTAAATGACTACGACGGTAAAAATCCTCAACACTCGCCAAAGCACGACATCTCGCTCGTTTATGACTTCTTCACACCGAGTGAGTTCATATGATTTATTGCATCCTGTCCTTCGTTCTCAAGCTCTGGTTTTGTACAGCAAAAGCTTCCCACACTTCTCTATAGAGTTAATCTTCATCTCAATTCTTTTCTTTAATAAGAATAAGAGCCAATTTCCATCGACTTTGAGCATCATCGCTCCTCTTATCCTCAAGTTATAAAAACGAATTCATTTATTTCTCAAAGAACATACCCATGCCATGAAAAAGCAAATAGAGCTCATTCTTGTGTTCAATGTTCGTCTCTCCAATTGCACATCTGCAATACTTCGCGGACCAACTATTCCCTAGTTCAGCATAAAATTACTGATTTTCCAAGCTATTCATTCTATTTCTCCGCCTATCCTTCAAGCTCTAGCTGTAGGTTTTCAGATCTTCAAGAGCTTGAGCACAGAAGCGTGCCACAAATTCACAAAACTTGCTAGTTTATATTAAGGCCAGAGAAATTGCGTAGTGTTAGCACACGGGTTGTTTAAATATAAGAACCAAAGATGCACTAACATCAGGCGCCAGTTTACTTCTCTTCCCCTCCTTTCACGTGCACTGTTTCGTATTCTGTAACTATTCTGTCAGCAGCAGTTTTTTACTGATCCGATCTTCTCACACTATAGTGCTCCCTATGCAAATAAGCTTAATGGCTAACTTCAAAGGACACTCTGAAGGACTATAGCTATAGCGACAGACCCAAAAAAGTTCCCGCAAAGATAAGCTGTTTCCTTCGTAACAAAACTACATTACAGGTTCAGTCATAGGGCTCAGAAAACTCAAAGAAAACCTTGGCCCAACCAGCAAAACAGCAGTTGAAGTCTCCCAATTTTTTCTCCTGCCCTGGAGACGCTACGCCCAACCTTAATTTTAAACGTTAACTGGGAGCAAAAATGTATTGGCCTGCTTAAAATAACCCTTCATCTATTGGAAGTTGAAAGTTGTTGAAACCATTACCATGGATACATGGTGCTTTCTTCCAAACTTTTCGGTAGGGATTCTAATACTTGCGTTTACAAATCTTGAATATGTTTCTTCACTTTCAGGCAGTTATCTAAAATTACATGCTACAGTAGCTCTAAAATGCTTTACATCTCATTACATGTTGCCCACGAGGCATTACCTACAAAGCTGCACTGTCATAACATCAGTTTACCTTCAGCGAACAAGTCTTGCAAAGACGGAATTCGACCTTCGGCCGTATCAGTCAAGCCGAGCCTACCGAAGCAAATCGACACACAAAACTAACCATAATCGTCCTGCACGTTTTGCAATTCTCGTGTAACTGCGATTCAGCCGTGATTAAATTTTACTTTAGCAATGACCCTCTTCTTCCTCTCCGACGCTCACCACTCCACAAGTCCAGAACTGGATGGGGCAAAAATCCACGTCTTGGCAACACCACCAACAGATTCTGAACCATCAATCGTCAAATCCAGTTACCCATGAAGAATTTTAAATGCTTTGCGCGTAGCAGCATTATAACTTTGCTCTGCTCAATGCCTATCACGCCAATTAAAACATTACTTAAGTGAAACACTTTCGTCACCTCCTACATAAACCAACATAACTTTAAACAGCTTCCTTATGTTGAAACTAGTAAATTCTAAATCCAATCATAGTTGTCAATATGGCCAATGGAAATCTGCACTTCGAGGCCTTAAACAGTAAAGATGCAGTGACCTTTTCGAGATATGATATCCACCCTATCACTTGAAAATCCTTATTGAGCTCCTGGTCCAAGATAAAGGCATGCAGTCTTCGAAACTAAAAGAAGCTCTGCTTCATTGCAGCTAGCGATTAGAGGTAATGAGAATATTCCGTACAAATTACAGCTGTAAATAAAATTACGAATCGAGTGATTGAAACTATGGAAATTCCAATCGCTAAATTACATCAAAGATGTTGTTGATTGCTATGCCAAAATGCGACGACCGGATCTAACTTCAATGTTTGAAAACTAACTGACAGATCGTATCAAACCAATTTAATTGTCGAAAAAGGAAAATAATAGTTGAATTACCTGAGCAGTTAACAACTTGAAGCAGTTCAGGCCGTTTTCCACATTGATTCACACGACATAACAGCGCATTTTTCTCACAGAAACGCGTAATCTTTTCCGCGATTTTTTCGTGATTGAAGCACATCAATTTTTCGCACACTTGAAAATCTCACATTTTTCACCAAAAAGTTTTCTGTTTTCCTATCTATTGCAGCTTTCGCACTGAAGACCACCAGTACAGTGACACTTATACACTGTTACCGCAGCATTTAAATAAATTATGTGCTAAACCAACGATGTAAAACAAAGCTCATTTCATGCCCTGAATAATTGCGGTTTTGTACATGTAAATGAGCGTTTGCAAATGCTCATTAAGTGCGTAACTGCGTGAAAACCTCACATTTAAATTCTTAACAGGGTGCCTCCAACCCGTCTGGCTGTCGACTAGCCTTTTTTTGGACTGTTGAAACTTTTTTACACAATGAAAAGACAAGGTGTCTCGCGAATAACACTTGACTATAATGCACTTCTCGTATTTCAAATGCAAAGGCTATTTCCGTGGACCCTTTATAACACTTGTCTGGATATGCTGATGAGTTTATGCGAGTGACGAGTACAAGCAAAGGATGCGGGACTATATGTCGTTGCCGTAGCATCTTAAGTTCTATGCCAATAGCGCAACATGGTGTGGAACTCTTAAGATTTTCCCTTGGAGGATGAAGACGTATGTATATGCTATGCGTAGCTGGTGTGAACTATTGGTACAAGGGTCGTTTGCTCATCCGGTACGACGGTTTATTGCAGGTCTGGGTAATCGATGCTGCTTGTGTGCCTTTGGCTTCAGTGCAATGCAGCTGTTTCCTGGCGTTGTTATTTTAGAGGGGTGACGCTATGCACAGTGTGCATAGCGCCCGGGATTCGAGTATTACGATAAGGCCGTTATAACGAAGAGAAACTGGTAGTTGCACCCATGACTAGGGGGTGGCGCTACAAGGCTGACTTGAAGATATGAGCTTGCTGTTACTGTGGTTTTTCATCGGGAGAAGTAAAGTTGTTGTAGGAAATAGGGAAGTTAAAGTTAGACTAAATTAATTTTATTTGCTGAAAAAATTGGCTAATAGTCTTCAGCTACCGAAAATAATGGCATAATAATCAGAATTATGAGAAATGCAATGTCTGAAGACGTGACGCACCTGGTGATT
>VRMD01001375.1:0-17321 GCA_009872375.1 Sminthurides bifidus
AAAAAGAGGGAAAAGCACCAGATCCAATTAATTCATCATTCACTTTCCTTGCAATTATTCTGCGAAGTGCTTATCGACTTAATTCAACAAGCTACCTTCTCTTGCTCATGTTTAATACAAGGTGTAACAGGAACTTGGCACGCGAAGGCGTAGTTAAAAAGGCAAACAGCTCGTAAAGCGCGTAAGATATCACGGCCGTTCGGAAATGTACCATGTTCCCTCTATCTGTATTGAATGTCATTCATCCCGAAGTAGGTCGCAAAGAAAGCAAAATCTTTGAATGCTCAACCATTTGCAAGATTATTTGTCATCTTTGTGCAATTACGAAAGGGCGTCACACCAGCAATTAACTCAAAGGAAAAGTTTCACAACACCTGCCACTTTACTGGCTGATAGAAACCGGTGTAGTCCATCTTGTTGCCGTTATCACTGAAGCTCACCCCTTGACTGCACGTAACAACACACTTAAATGAATTGACCGTGCGGGCACACAATTGAAAGCATGCTCCACGCGTGTGTCAATTACTTCCTGACACGTTGCTAAATGACCACACGAATAATTTCATGGGAGATAACTCTTACACGACTTCGTTCTTGATCCGCACATAAGAACATGCATACTGCAGAAGTCGTAGGAAACTTCCAAGAGTCAATCATCTTATCCTTAAGCTCACGCAAGTACACGCCTCGCATTCCTTCACTTTCTTGTAAGTTTCCTTTGATTCCTTTGGATGAGGTTACTTACACCCCCAACAAAACTTAATTGCCCCTCCAGCATGAGCTGTTGGCTTATCAATGCAATTTGAGTATCTTCAGTCATACTACACTACTCCCAGGTCCAAAGTCGATTCGTGTTCTGTCATATGATTATTCTAAACGAATTATATAATTTGGCTGGGGCAGTTCAAGGACAATTCTATCGCCCTCTTTTGGCGTCGCGGAAACCAAGAAGTCATTCAAGTCTAATCGGACAGTGTCATGTGTCTACCTGGTACAAAAGGTAGAAATTAGAATGGGTGTATTTATACATCCATTTTGTACCAGGCAGAGCACGGATCAACTTTTGCAGAATTCAATACAACGATCCCGGTGCTACATGTCAAATACTAATTAGAATTTAAGTATTTGCAATGCAGGTTTGCAATTGCAATTAGGCTCACAGGTGAAAGCAAGCGTTTACTACAACGTTCCATCCATCCTGCTCCATTGATCATTCCTTTCATTGAAAGATGCGCTGGCTGCTTTCACTCAACTTTAGCGACCAGTATGCTCTATGCCGTCGCTAAGGACGTTCAACTATGGTTTGGAATTTGATTCTATGATGCAATGAATACACACACGTGCATTATCACAATATAGATGCACGGTTAGCTAACAGCCAACCCGGTGAACTGGAAATAGCATAACAGAGAACAGAGCACGTGGGGTCATACAATGCTACACTGTCTTTAAAACATTGGGTTGTACGTTAAGTTAAACGGAGTAAAAGAACTGGAGGTAAGTGATAACCCAGGTTATGCTTTAGACCCTGATTTTAATCATAGCGTTGCAATCTTTGGCTGAACTTTTTTAAAATTGGCAAATCTACCGAAGTGTATTGGCTAAATTTCATATTGTTGATTCTAGACGGTTAAAACGACTAAGATACGGGAATTTTAGTTGTGCTCTTAGCAAGCCTTCAAGATGTCTTTTGGAAATGATTCGCTATCTGATTTTGGAGCCAGTGACAAAAACGCAGATGCGGAAGAATTGCAAGAGTTTTTGGCACTGGAACAGCAGAAGAGAGAAATGAGAATGCAGGTAAGTTAAAGGGATTATTTGCTAGCGCATTTCCTCCTGATTAGATTTACTACGAAAGAACCAGGATTATTACCTTATCGAAATGGAATACGTAAGGAGCTGCTTACTGTAGGTTATCAAGTTATCAGATATGAAGATTTATTCAGGAGTCAAGAAAGTCAAACCTGTATTTCTTACAAGATTTCTTGTAGGTCCCATGTCAACGTCTATGTCCTATTTCAAAATGTGGATCCATGGCAACGCGTAGGTCGCATGACGAGGTGTGGGTTACGCTACATGGTAAAATGGACGGCCCATTTTAAAGTAACTTATAAGTTCGGGTCAATGTAAAAGTTTACAAAACAGAGGCAAAGTGTATCAATAGCAACGTGTAGGAAAGCTGGGTAAATTTTAGAACTAAGGAGTTCGACTCTCTTAGTACCGATAAGAGTTATGTTCTCGATAGAATAGGATTCCTGATGCAGCTGTCTCTTCTTTCTCTTTTTTATTGTGAATTTTTTATAAGAATTACGAGCTGCTGATCGTTTTTTAAACCGAATCATCATCATGCGTTATTCTAAGTTCTGGTCTCCTCATGTTCTAGGTTCAAATGTTAACAGAAGTGTGCTGGGACAAATGTATGGAGAAGCCACAGTCTAAACTGGATTATAAGACGGAAACGTGTTTAAGCAACTGTGCAGCTCGGTTCATAGACGTTACATTGCTTATTACCAATCGGTTTGCCCAGGCTTTACAGAAACAAGCAGGNGTTTAAGCAACTGTGCAGCTCGGTTCATAGACGTTACATTGCTTATTACCAATCGGTTTGCCCAGGCTTTACAGAAACAAGCAGGACTGTAGTTCATAAACGTGCTTACTCACGTAAGCTTACTATCTTGGAGTAAAGCAACTCCGAGACTGCGTCGTAGTTCACTCATCCGCTCATGCCGATAGAAAATTTTGTACAGACTAGACAATGTTAGGAATCCTTCAGACGTTTGAAATCAACTGCTGTTGTTTTAATGCGTGTAAATCACCATGAACCCAGGTTCATTGATCACTGGATTCCAATAAATAATTCGTCAAGTTAAGACATTCCTCTCCATCACAATAGACGCCATAGTTTATTGTAGTTCTAAAGCTAGTTTGACAAAACTGATTTGCGCTATCCATCGGATCGGTTATCTTTATCACTCTATTATGCTTACGATAGACCTTTCGCAGCCAATCCTCATTTTCTTAACAGAGGGATCCAAAACAAATAACAATAATAGGTGGTAGCCGTAGGCTGTACGAAAAGTTTCATGCCATTGCTACATTCATGCAAACTGTAACCTACTCATCTGGAATGCAACTCTCTGAGTAATCATACCAATAGCATGACAGGATAATTAATGATTTTCGCGTACGCTGAACGACAATTTCTGAAACAATAACTGCATTCAGCGTAAATTTAGGCTCAAAACAGAGCTAAACTCCGGTTGAACTCACGGAGATAATTTAGTTTGTAAAGCACGCATCACATTGAATCTCGAATCCCAGATGTACTTCTCAAAAACAAGGATAGTACGTAAAACTTTATATTCTATGTTGTTCAGCATGAGAATAGAACGAGGCCATCGGCTTGTATACGTACTTAAGCTTACAAATGAAGATCCAAAGTCACTTTTACACGCGACGGGATAATTTCTACAACGACGCTTTCGCTTAAAACTTCATTGTCGTTTGGAAGAAATTGGCGGATTCTGCTTAACCTGCAAGATGATAGACCTCATGCGCGAAATATCTTTACTGTGTTTGCTTCCCTTCGGATTAAAGTCACAAAGCTTTGCGATTCGCTCCCATTCCGTCCCCGGCTGCATGGGCTCAGTATCAGCCACCAACTCTTTCTCCGCACTCCTAGAAACGCCATAAGTATATGAATTACGCAGCCAAATAAGTGTCATCCCTAATAATACGCTAGTGCTAGTGCTATGCCAATGCTACCACAATAACTGATACACGATTAGCAGGGATAGGAGACTAATTACGCTACGAGGTGCGACTGACAAGTGTGTCTAATTATCAGAAATTCAGGTTTGTAGTATCTTACTTCGACGCTTCCCTAGGAATTTTGATTTGCATGAAAGAAAATATTTCATAATTTGTTACAGAAATTGTTAGCATTAGGTTACGGTAGTCTACCATAACCTTGTGTCGATATACGTTAGTCACACAATGTGATTCTCTTCTAAGTAATGCCATACAACGACGGATTCTCCACCATAGCTGTCATTATCTAAAACCTTTATCAAGCGCCAATAAAACCATATAGTTAGAGAATGGTCAAGCAAATTAGCTCACCTGTTAGTGTTTCTGTTTTTAGCAACTTGTTCCTCATGAGATTTGTACCATTCGTCCAGTTCCTTCTTAGCAGCCTCTTTCAACTCCGCTTTCTTCAGTTCCTCTTCTTCGTCTGTTATTTGAATCATAACATTTAAAACTTGCACTGGTATCTTACATGCATTTCCAGTTATAGTCAACCGCAGAGGTGCCAAACCGTCTCAGCTAAGGCAGAGTACTAACCTTTAATCGCCAGCCGCTTCTTTTGATCTTCACGCCAACGTTTTATCTTCTCAGGTTCTTCCCTCTCGATCATGGGTTGCGGCACTGGTGTAGGCGTTGGAGATTCTTTAAACCAAATTAAAAAATTCCAAGTTCAAATACCAACATCCGCTTTAACTACTCCTTAAGATAAATCAGTCCATCCGTATCACCAGACTCACCTATTTCTCCGTTTAAACTACCATTCATTACCACATTGTCATCACCATTAGTGACCACCGGAGGAAGGTCATCTTCTAAACCGGCCAAGTTGTTTTGCTCTCGTGCCAAAAATTCTGCCGCAGGATCTGCCTCTTGATTAGCATCGAACGCATCGTTAAAACCGTCCATCTCCCTGTAATTGACAAAATCTTCAATCAAAAAATATTCACACGCATAAAATACCTATTGTTGATTAGACAGAAGTTTCTTAACCAACTGAACGGCAAATTTTGAAGTTAAAGGAATTAATGCCTGTCAAAGATGAAATCAAACTCACCAAACGAATACTTTCCACTGGGACTTCTGCTACAATTAAGACAAGCTGATTGAGCCAAGTAGGCGGATTCCTAATGAATGAACTATTGGTTTAACTTCACTGCTGTTAGATATTTTCAGAGAATTACTGATGACCCGCCCCCTACTCTTACATGAAAAGAGCACAACAGAATCACGGCTACGGATGTTCGGCTTTTGGCAAGTACTCTCAACGATACTTAAGTTTAGAACCAACTTTACAAAATAATCAGCCGGAAGGCTGCCAATGCACTGGACACGTAGACTGATGTGAGGTTCGAGCCTTGAATTTAAATAAAGCGTTTTTTAGTTTTTGGTATTTACAATTAAGCCTTCGAAGTTAATCCTTCGCTGCTCTGACTGATGTTGCAAAGTTAATAATGACCATGTCATACTTCCACGAATCTTTCCGACCGGAGAAGCACTACCTGACGTACTTTTTTAGGACCTGCTATATGAGTATGCATTTGCGTAGATTTTTGCTCTATATCCCTATAAATTCTATAGACGACACACCTCAACTGTCGATATCACACATACAGATGATGACAGTATAAAAGATCCTCCCCTACATATGTACCACTGGGACAAATTGCTTTACTATAGTGTAGTATACCTTCTTGCATTAATGAAAACTCAAACAAAAGTAGCATATAGTGTGCTTTAACTTTATTTTAAGGCCCACAGAAGTACAATAAAGTATACATTTGTAGTCACCATTTCATGATTTGAGCCGTGTTGTTCGATTTAACCTGGCATAAAAGATGGAATTAATCCTAGTGAATACTGGCCATCTATGCTGATCACGAGATGTTATAGTGATAGTGTTTGGGTCTACTCAATTTTTGGTCTTTTTAATATGGAATTTCTGAAACAAGTCTGTTACATTTTTATGCATTAAAATTAAACATTTTGAAACAAAAATTGTTGAAATTGATGAGTAAAGCCAGGATTTCGCTGCTACAAAATTTAATTTTTAGCTGCGAGAATATGTATAGTTCTGTTCCCGGTCGAAGTTTTTTATCTGAAGGATGCAATACCAGTCGCCTTATACGTCGTCAACGTTTGGAAATGAAATGAACATAACAAATACGCTGAATGAAGTGAATTATTATCTTGATTCATAACATTGCAGCGTATTCTATAGCCCGCATTATAATATTCAACGTTTGAGGCTCCAAAATATTTTTAACACACTGATCATTATCTCAAGAACATCGTGATTCGACAAGAATGCATGAAATGATACATCATTTTCGAAGGCGGTAGATTCAATACGAAAAGAGAGTGTTGCCGGATGTATGCATGATACCGGTAGATCAGAGGCCTATACTCCCACTCTAGGCGCAAATTTAAGGAGTTGTGTAGTATGCATGGCATTGTCGAGAATTTTTTAGGGTTTGGAGCCTGCACGCTGCATTTGTATTAGTCGGCAGATCAGAACGTGAGTGGGTAGTATTCATTTGTGTTGGCGACCGAATAAGAAAGTTTTACAAGGGCTCTTAAAATTAAAAGTTTAGTGAATATTTGCTACTGAAATCAATCTTTCAAAATGGTAATGGGAAATTAAGTTTGCTTGGTTGCGAAACTGCCTTAATATTTATGAATGAGTAGTAACTTGAAAATGATTGAGCTTGATTTTCTTGCAGGTGTCCCTCAATCCTGTACGTATTATGAAGCATGAAGCGGACCAGGAAAAGGGCGAAACCGCTAGGTTAAGTAGCTTCATTGGAGCTATTGCAGTTGGAGACCTGGTCAAGTCAACCTTAGGGCCAAAAGGAATGGACAAAATACTTATTGGAATGGGAAGAAACGATGGGCAGGTGAGATCTTCTAGCCAAGCACAATTCATGATCTACGGAATAGTTGTGGGATACAACTTGATGATAAATCCACTGTCACAGGTTGAAGTTACCAATGATGGTGCGACAATTCTGCGGTCCATCGGTGTTGATAATGCTGCAGCAAAGATCTTGGTTGAAATGTCAAAAACTCAGGACCAAGAAGTAGGGGATGGAACAACGTCCGTTACTGTCCTTGCTGCTGAACTATTGCGCGAGGGAGAAAAATTGGTAGAGCAAAAAATTCACCCTCAAACCATCGTTGCGGGCTGGAGAACCGCTGCAGCCGAAGCTTTAAAAACTTTGGAGAGTTTATCTGTCGACCATGGGTGCGTATATTTTATTTATCAACTCGATATATGATAGGTGTTACTGAACGAAACTGGAATTGTAAGTTAGATTGATGACATATTTCATAAATCTGCTTGGGCGTTCTTGCAGGAAAGACGAGGCTCAATTTAGAGAGGACCTTCTAAATATTGCCAGGACCACTCTCAGTTCCAAAATCTTATCTCAGCATAAAGAATATTTTTCAAAATTGGCAGTAGATGCTGTATTGAGGCTAAAAGGCTCTGGGAACTTGGATGCGATTCAGATTCTGAAGAAACAAGGTGGAACTTTGAGTGATTCGTTTTTGGATGAAGGATTTCTTCTAGATAAGAAGATAGGAGTCAATCAGCCGAAGCGGATTGAAAACGCTAAAATAATGGTTGCTAACACTCCAATGGATACCGATAAAATCAAAGTTTTTGGATCAAGAGTCCAGGTAGATTCTACTGCCAAAGTTGCCGAAATTGAAGTTGCAGAGAAAGAGAAAATGAAAGAGAAAGTTCAGAAGATATTGAAACACGGTTGCAACGTTTTCATCAATCGGTAAGTGTCACTGTGTATGTGTGTAAGGGAAGCAGAAGTAAACTTAGTTGGTACCTGTGTCTAATGCTACGACTGTTTGCATTCAGGCAACTGATTTATAACTACCCTGAGCAATTGTTTGCGGACTCGAACGTCATGGCCATTGAGCACGCTGATTTCGAAGGGGTTGAACGATTGGCTTTAGTTACCGGTGCGGAAATAGTATCAACTTTTGACGATCCTGAGAATGTAAAGCTAGGTCATTGTAAACTCATCGAGGAGGTAAGCTAAGATTCAACACAGTATATAATATGTAAAATGGATGAAATTTTATGATCATGTAGTCATATCATCAACCTTATTTTTTAGATAATGATCGGAGAAGATAAGGTAATCAAATTCAGTGGAGTTGAAAAGGGAGAAGCCTGTACCATAGTTATCCGTGGAGCTACTTCTCAAATAGTAGATGAGGCAGAGCGAATCTTTGCATGATGCATTGTGTGTACTAGCGGCAACCGTTAAAGACACACGCACGGTTTATGGTGGAGGTAAAACGGTTTAATACTTCCACATTTATTTTTGTCTAAACTTTTTCGACCACATTGTAAACATGAATATTAATATGAATATAATATGCTATCTTTCAGGTTGTAGCGAAACTGCCATGGCTACAAGTGTTTTTAAATTGGCAAGTTCTACACCTGGAAAGGAAGCTCTTGCCGTCGAATCGTTTGGAAGAGCACTTTTGGTAAGAAAACATCTCTATTCCTGTCTACCATAATGATAAATAACGCACGCTTACACATTTATGTATTTCTTGTAATTGCAGACACTTCCCACGTGTATAGCGGATAATGCAGGTTTGGATTCAAGCGGATCTCGTTTCACAACTGAAGGCTTCACATGTTCAGGGCAATACAACGGTCGGACTGGGTAAGTTATTAAACATTAAATAAACAATGACTGAAAAAGCAATTTTTCTGAGCATACAAGTTAAATGTTTCCCATTCCATGGTTAGATATGTTGGAAGGAAGAATTGCTTGCATGAAAGAACTAGGCATAGTGGAATCCCTTGCTGTGAAGCAGCGCGTCGTTTTTGCTGCAGCCGAAGCAGCTGAAATGATAATGCGAGTGGACAACATTCTTAAAGCTGCCCCGAGACAACGAGCTCCTGATCGCAGACCATGCTAAACTGAAGTAGCTATAACACTTTTGTTTACTTTCATGGGGCCCATCTACATGTTCATTTTGATAACTATCTAATTATGCATTGTATCAGTCTTACGAGAACTTCACCACTTGCCTTAACGCTTGAAAATTTCCTTAAACACTTAAGATATTCTACACTTCTATGCATTTGTCGCTCGGTTACTGTTGTAGTTGAGAATTAATATGATTGTGCATTATACCATACCGATTGAGGTGTCATTACTTTAGCTCACTAAGCTTAACCATACTATGTTACATTACTACCAGTTTCTTACTTCTCGTTTCGTCAGAGGTTCTAATGATTTCGAATAAAACAGCAAAATTAATACTTATGACTTTTGTTGCAATACTTGAACAGTCGGAATGCATAGCACCAGCATACTTTATTTGTGAAAATAAGGCAGCACAACCGCCTTTATGATACAAAACAGTGGTTGTGTTGATACAATTAGTTTCATAGGCTATTCGAAAAATGTCCTGTAATCAGGCAAGGGATCCATATTGCACAAAGCTTACCATAAGGCTGCTACGCAGAAAAAAATTTAACAGTTAATTTCATTTCAGGCGCCACGTTAAACGGCGTAGCTAGAGAATCATAACTTACACACGGTGGTTACCTTTCTTGGCTGCACCGTCTTAAATATACATCTGAGGTTTCGAAAGAAAGTAAACGCCTTATTGTGGGATCAAAACAATTTTTCATACTAACTACAAAATCAAGGATTTCACTCTTCCTGATTTCCAAATAAAAATTTGATTGTTGGAATGCGATTGACTGCCTGCTTTTGAAACACATTAAATGAAAAAATCCGAACTTGTAAGATGCGTTGCCAGCCTTACCAGAAAAGACATGCCATTTTAAAACACAGGGTAAAGGCAAGCATATATTATGAATTCAACCATTAGATTATCCACTGGTTCATCCAATGGCTCAAGTTACAACGTTGCAGCAATAAATTATTTACCCTCCACTACTCTATGATTATACAATTTATGGTATCATTTTATATTATAATCCTGATGCTTATTAAATTTGTAATTCTTGTTTCATAGAGAACTAGGTGGAACTGTATCGGCTATCCTTACACTATCGCCCAGAAGATAATCATTTCATGCTAACGTAGAATCTACAACGAATGCGCAAAGTAATTTAAAACAAATTCCTTACAGTTCAGCTCGGGTTAGTAGCCGTATTTTTCTTGAAGAGAACTCATTACTCCGTTCGCCAAGTTGCTTAGCCTACCGGCAACTTTAGTGACACCTTGTCGCACGCTTTCTCGCATGTCATCCAAATCAACATTCTAGTGAAACACATAGAACGTACTTATTTTAGAAAAGTAGCAAGAGTTATCATGGGGTTTCGGCGCTTCAAACTAACTATTTACCTGTAAGTTAGTAGCCAAAGATGATCGCTGCCGTTGATTCCTCTGACTTCCATCTCCAAAGTAATCGGCGGATGAAATCGAAGTAGAACCTTCGAATCTTGAAAGCTGGGACTTCCTCTCAAACTGCATCAAAACCAAAAATAATATAACCATTTCACTATATGATCGAATAAGTTAAAAAGCGTTATCTGATCAAAACCAATCCTAGCATATGGCCTTCACATCAGAATAACAAGATTTTAAGATGCGAAGACTAAGCTCTCCTTAACTACGCCGCAAGACTTGTCCCTGACTGTCCATGAATCTAAATTGCCATACCCCGATAATATTCTAATTGTAGTTTACTTACGTCATTATCATTACTTCCATGAAAAAACTGATCCGATGAAATGGCTTTCGCACTGCCAAACTTCTTCTGAGCTTCGTCAGTACTGGAAGGCGACATTGCCAATCTACTGGAATTGCTACTGGTGGGCTCTCTGGTCTTTGGTCGGCTGGGCGCAATATCTTCTTCACTATCTCTCCTTCGTGCTGGTTTATCGAAATCCCATTCTGTCACCTTTCTTGCTGAGAATCTAAGAAGAAGTTTTGCTTTTGAGGTCAAGATGTGCATTTGAAGGGGCCGAGTACGAGTACACCGTCCATGCGTCAATTCAAGCTTACCCTGACGATGAAAACGACGATCCCGAGTCGCCAAGGACTTCAAAATCATCAAAAAAGTTGTCCATGCCTCTTTCCCCGCGAGATGGCTGCTTACTGAAGGAAGAACGAGGGGTGTCTTGATCTATGGTCTTCATATCACTCATAACTGAATGGCTAACGCCTCTGTAAAAATGTGAGACCAACAATGGAATTTACGGAAATAAACAATTACAAGATAGCTCTACAATGGAATATTGATTTCACTTACGTTCTGATTCCGATTCCCATGCCTAATCGCTCTGCTTGATCTGCCTTCTTAGGATCCATATTTTTTAATTGCTTGTCCCGTTTCTGCTGCTGCTTTTCCAAATCTTCGTAGGCAAGTTTTTTAGAAAGCATCTGTAATATTACAATTCAGTTAAATGGCATGCAGTTTAACACAAATTATTCTACACTAACGCGACTTACGGATCGTTCCTCCTCTTTGGCTCTAAGCTCTTCCATCCGCCTCGCTTCTTCAGTTTGTTGCTCTCTGAGTTGGTCCAGCATCTGAGCTTCTCTTTCAATCTCTTTGAAATCGGCCTTAACTTTTTGTGCTCCCATTGTTTTTTTGGCACCTAACTGAGGAACCAATTAAAATATAATTTTTACACACATTAAAGTAACGGCGGTCCCCTTAAACATTCTGATGTAACTGATACTGATGAAGCCAGGTGACTTACTTTACTAGCAGGCTTTCTTTGGCCAAGTGTGGTCTTCCTCGGACCACTTGCAACAGCTGTGCCAAGCAAAGCTGGCTCCACATTTGGTCCTTCTTCGTCATCACGATTTTTAGATTTATCACCAGACTGAAATCATAAAATACATGCCATGAACCAGACTAAACAGCGTTGAAAATTGTCAGCATTTCTGCAAGAAAAGTATCTGCAGTACCGTATTTAGTCGCATCAAGCTGTCTATAGGCAAGTCTTCCACAGGCTTGATAGATTCTATCTGCTCAAAGAAATCCACTTCCTTCTCTTGTCCGGCTTCAACAACATCATCAGATTCAAACACAAGCTGAAATGGATAAAATTCGATAAACTTCTCAAAAAAGACCAAAGTTATAACGCCAAGCTGCTAATCCTTTGACAAATGAAATCAAGTATTTACCTTGTTGCCGTGAATGGCATTCTGTTTTGACACTAACTGCGAGAGCTTTTCCCGATAAAGTTGAGCTGCTCTAGAATTGTATTTTTGCTGGGCATCATTTGTGGTGCAATTGTGTTGAACAAAGAAAGACCTCTGTACAAGAAAGCACGTAGGGTAGATGTTTAAGAATCCGAAGTAGCATTAATCCACATTCAAGAAAACTCCAAAACAATATGCTCACCGCATTCGCATTACCACCTAATTGCATAGACCTCAGTTGGCTCCATGTCCATGTAGTGTCTAACTGTGTGGATCTTACAAAGGACAAATGTACTCCAAGCGATCTATGAACCGCGGAACAGTCGATGCAAATAAAAACACCGTAAGTCACACTGGCCCAAGTAGGATTTTTCGCGTTGCAATCAAAGCAAGCCTGAAGAATAGATAGACAGCTTCAGTAAAATAACCAATACAAGGGAAGTTAGATCGATAAGTTGTAAATTGTACGGAGTCCAAATTTTCTTACTCTGTTGGCGGAAGAACTCTGAAGTTTGCGAAATATTTCGTTGATGTCTGACTGCTTGCCAGGGCCGTTATCTGATAACTTTCCACCTAGCATCTTTAAGCTGCAAGATAGGTACTCCCCTTGTTTTGATCTTTCCAAATCCTAAGATTTTACCGGGACCTGTTGAGAAGAAATCAAAGTTTGGCAAAGGTATATATAAACCGCTACTAATCAGCCGTCTGGCCTGACACATCTATCAAATTGATTAATCAAGCTTTCATGTACCACAAGCATTGCAAGCGTCAGCTGCGTTTCTTGATGAGTAAATAAGATACTGTTTTGCTAGAATAGTTTAAATTCGCACTGTGTAGATTCTATTATCAACATTACTGAAATGTCACTTACTGACTGAGCGAAATAATACAAGGCTATTCCCTAGCACAGACCCCAGATGTGTGTGAGCGGTCAACCAACCGGACGTCTTCGGTCTCCTATGGGTCTCTTTGAATTAGCTACAACTGCCACAATGTGTATTTTGCAAAAGTACGAGTTTCTCACGTAATTTTTTTGACGACAATGATGACAAAACCGTAATTAAATTTTGTCCGAAAACTTCAATGGAATTCCACGTCAGCCTAACTCTCACTATATTAATGACTCGATCGCTCTAAAAACATGTGTTGCAGAAGCACAGGATTTTACCATTACCCAGAATTCAACCTACTTTTATCCTATTTGAAGGGCTCCGCATATGTATATGCCACACGTAAGCACCAGGTTCAAATCCATGGGAGCAGCTGCGTCCATGCATACCATAATATACGTATGCTTGCTCTTGCCTGTCCCTCTTAAGATTCAACGCATGTAGTATACTAATAGTACACTACAAGTACACTTTTATACATGCTCCACATTGACAGAACCTTGGGTCCTCGTATTATATTGTGGATAGCATAACTAGTCGATACCAACGATTCTACAGGATCGTCGACAAGGAGTTACTCTATGAATTTAACTTCATGATTAAGCATATTTATTTTTACATTTACTGCCTGAAATTGTTGTCTAGTAAAACTAATTTATTTTGAACGGCTCCTGTGTATTTCGTTAAGCTTGAATTGTTTTCACAATAACTATTTATACATAGAGGATATATTATACAATATTCGTTTGTGTGAATCGTTTCCCTCCCCTGTTTAGCTTAGCATCGACACGAGATGGCGCATGATGTCCTGCGTACCGTTTATGTAATTAATGATGCAGTAACTGTCATCGAAGCAGACTCATCATCTCTATTTCTTCATCCATCTCTATCTTCTATATGAATTTATGATATGATCTCAGCAATTCGCATCATTCGCTTCCAAATATAATATTAATGACACCTTGACTTTTGGACTTGCATAAAATGCACAAAAGAAGGATTCAAGACTATCAAATAAATTTTTACATCGCGTTCATTCACTGGTAAGGCTTTATTTGCACAGTGTCGATGAGGACTATAAACTTTAAAGTCCAAGCTTGGCTTTGAAGGAAGCCAATTCAGCAAGATTTTCATCAACGCCATACCCTTCGTTCAGCCAGTTTCTCATCAGGTAATGTGTCTTGAAGCTGCTGGTCAATGCTCGCAGCTGAAGTGCTGGACATAAGCGGAATTTCCTCCATAGTTTTGGAAACGTTGTAGATGCCTGTGCCGTAACGCTCACAGTAGTCAATGAATCCATTGGCATTCAGACGGGCAGTTTCAAAGGGTCCCATGAATACGTATCGAGGTGCAAGACCTTCCCTCATGACCGTGTCGATGTCAGCCACAGTCAACACATTATCTTTGGAAAGGCGCCAGCATTCGTTCAGAATTGCATATCTGACAAATGAAAAGAATACAATTAAAGTCACATTTTAATCCTTGAAATGCATGAATTTTCTTGAAACTCACTGGATTCTGTTCAAAGCAAATCCTGGTATTTCTTTGTTCAAGACCACAGGTTTCATGCCCAAGGAATCCATCAACGCACGGACTTTCACAGGAACGTCTGGACGAGTGTTAGGAGTTGGGATGAGCTCCACCAGCTTGACGAAATACGGTGGGTTGACCTATCACAATGTAGAACATCGGGTGGATACACTCTTTCAAGAATCAAAATACAGCTTATCCGTCATTGCCAGATTCGCTAAAAAAAATTGGATCACGGCAGCTTACTGGATGCACAACAATGGAACGCTCTTGCACTGCCAGGCCGTCTGTAAATAAAGATCCCTTGATTGTGGAAGTGGAACTTCCGACTATCACTTGATCGTTCCCCACTTCCTTCAATACAGCATCAAGTTTCTCAAAGGTTTCTTTCTTCATCTCCAGAGTCTCCGGCGTATTTTCCTGAATGTAAGTCGCCCCCTTCACCGCTTCCTTCAGATCTTCGAACACTGCCATTAAAGAATCTTGTTGAACAACCTTATTCCATTGATGCACTGCTAAATGCAAATTAAGCATTGAGTTGAAACACTACTCACCAGTAATTCGTTCCAGTTGCTCATCGATGGAGTACTTAGAGGCTCGAAGCTGACCTTTGGCCTGTATTGCCTCCAAAATAGATCGGATTTGACCTGGCGCATCTTTAGAAACTTGTGGAAATGCATCGTAGAGGCGTACTTGATGACCAGCAGAGGCAAAAAGCATGGCCCATGATTTCCCAACGAAGCCACTATCATTTAAGAAACACTCGAGCTAAAGTGTCTCAACTAATTTGAATCTCAGGCTTCTGCCCAGAGTGCGCCACTATTCTGTCTAGACGCTTCCGACAAATTAATCGTTTGCTTGGTACCTACCTTCCTAATATGACAACCGTCTCCATCTCGATATGTCGTCCCGTTTACCTTCAATAACTGAAAATATTAGTTACTCATGCTAGCTGTAAACCATATCGAAAGGATTGATCTAGTCTACTTAATGACTTTTCATTGTCATGTGTCAGCAACAACATTTGTTTTGCTGGTCTCTTCCTCTCTCTCTCTCAGATCATACTTTAGCCGAATGCATTCAAACCAAGTTTGAAATTCGCTCAATTCTATACGACTTTTACCGAAGCCAGCACTTGAGCTCTTCCGAATCTAAACGACTTTCCGCAGCGATGAAGGTAACACCATGCCATGCAAACAACTTGTCTTACCAAGGAACTTAATAGCCAATTATCTAAAAGCCTCTACGAATTTACTTACCGGTGATGATGATACCACACGTCCTGATTGATAAAAGTCAGCAAGTGAAATAAATTCGTCAAGCTCATGCCCACCTACAGATGTGAATCAAACAGGCGATCTAGGCGAGTTTGTGGAGTTAATGTTATCATCCATTATGTCTCTTGCGTGGCATCACAAGACTGAAAGTATTACAAGGAGGAATGTGTGATCCGAGACGCAAATAAGCTTTATTCCAGCAAAAGGTTCGATTAAGTTTCAGGTCTTGTGTAAATATTTCGCATACGTGGTAGAAGAAAAGCTGTTTTTTCAAGGGCATGTAACATGATATGCGAACAATGTATTTTTGTAACCTGTTTCCTTGTACCATGACTTTGAGTGAGCCTGACTGAAACTTACCTAAACCATAGAATAGGCAGATTTGAACGCAAACCACAATATCAAACGACGGACTAGACGCATGAACAAACACAATTATCATATGGGGCAATATGCTGAGTAAATTCTACCTTCTTCTTTACTATCACGGTCACATTCGAGCCACAAATCCGCCTAAGCGTTGGTTATCGGCCGTTCTCCTCCAGCAAATCTCATGCAAGATATGGCTGTTCAATACTACATTATTTCATTGAAAAAGATACCAGCTTTAAGAAGCATACACAGGTAAACTGAATGTGTCTTGTACGATTGGTAACATCTGATTTGGTTCTCACATTAACAGCTCCAGCAAGAAAACATTAACGATGCAGGGGGCAAGAATGTGGTCCTGCAAGTGCAAGTTGAAGCCAAAAATCTTAGTAATGAGAGAAAATAGCCTGGATAGCCTTGAAGAAGTTTGCTGATGTGCAAATCTAAAAGCCTTTGTAAGCGACATGATCTGATAGCACTATTTCTACAAACATAATATTGTAAGCCAATATGGGTAAAGTCCTAGCTGAAGTTGAGTACTAGAAAGCTTTTCGAATGTATTGATCGTGATCTTCAGTCCTACTGGTCAATTATTTCTTCAGTCTGTGCATATGCGAAACATAAAACGACTATACAAGGAACAACGTTCCAGCCAATACGGAACATTGAAGTTCAGGATGCAGTCAAATTGTAAAATTGCTTTTTTATTCGTTGAAAGTGACACCTTTCATGCATTGCTTTCTTCCTTTGATCATTGTTCGTTCCCTTCCAGGATTTTCTCTCTTGTTCGGTGTATCCATTATGCTGAAGCCAAGCTTTTGAAGAGTCACTCATTAGCTGCTATTAGACACCATCAGCTGCTCATAACCCTAGTAGATTCTCTCGACTCGTTGACTTTATCGAGCAGGAGTGGAGTGAACACGACTTGATTGCACAAGGATTGATATAAAAGTCATTCGTCCCGTATCTTTATCCCCTGCGGTTCTGTCGGCTACCTTCCTCTCTTTTCTCACACTGATACGTGGCTTAATTTAATCACTCTCGGGAGCTTAACTCCACTTGCTCAGATAGACAACTTGTGAGAATGTTCAACTTGGCTGTGTGCATTACCGCATCGATATATACAAAACATTTCGTCCATGTCCGCTGGCACCAGCTAATTTAATTTCAAAGGGTTGCTTTGTAGCATCGTTTATTTACTCTGAATGCGGTCCTCTCATACAATACCCGGATTCATTTATTCATTAGATTCATAACCTATTACAGCCTGTCTGGTG